>NQII01015751.1:1351-15104 GCA_002778355.1 Clitarchus hookeri
CATCATACGCAGACTTCGTCTTCTCTGGACCTGCTACCAACCCCTCGCACCAGTCCACCCCGAACCACCCCAGGGCGGACGCGGCACTCATATCCCCTCCAAAGTTGTTTATTTTACGGCAGTCTTTCCTTCGGGAGTTCTCGCCCAACTCCTGCCCCCTCCTGTTCCGGGCCAACGATGGTCCCCCTGCTGTATATAAACTGAAGAAAGTCTCCCCTGCCCCGAGCCCGGATGTCGCAGCTCACCTTCCCAAATATCCTATCCCGTCGCCTTTCGTTACTGTTGCTATCCGGCAAAGACGGACAAAGCTAGCGAAATGCGGATCTCCCCTCCCGGTGGCGCGGTATTTGGGACAATTACGCCACCAGAAACTGTAAGTATAATACTTGGCGACTCTTTGTGCGGGGTCTGTCTGTGGACCCGCGCCGAGATGAAGCCATCAAGATGCAGCTTGGCGTGCCGCTCGTCGCCTTCCGACACAAACTCAGCCTACGGCGCGGCGATGCGACGGTATGATTCAGGTTGGTCATATACTACTGTGATTGATAAGGACATCCCTTGTCAATACGTTATATTTATCGTATCTAATAATTATTATATAAATTATGTCTTCATTGTTAACTTCAGTTCTTCACTTATAACAGCACAAACCTTCCCCAGTCACTACTATAAAATATAAAAACATGACAGTATGTACATCCGCGTCTGTTTGCACACAGGCCCAGCGCGATCGCTCGCACAACGTTCTTTCTTCATCTGCCCACCTCTCTTGTAATTTTAAACGGGATTTGAAGTTTTACCCTTCCACGATGAACATCTGGTCGTAAGAAGTCATGCTGTCGGCAGAGCCCCAGAGTAGGTAAGCAAGCAGAGATGAAATGACGTTAGGGGGCCGCGGTGGTGTAGTGGTCAGACTACATGCCTCCCACCGTGGCGAACTCGGTTAGATTCCCGGCGGGGTCTCTCCCGGATTTTCTCACGTGGGAAACGTGCCGGACGATGCCGCTGGTCGGCGGGTTTTCTCGGGGCTTTCCCATCCCCCGCACCCTTGCATTCCGGCGCTGTGCCATACTCGCGTCACTTCAGCTTCATCGGCTCTCAAGATCTCGATGTTAAAGAGACGCCCAAATCTCTCCACTCCACGAAATGGCGTTGCGGTTACTTTTACGTGGGCGTACCCATTCTCCTATTGGCTGCGCGAGGCTCTGGGAACGTGTGTCTGATTTGTTACTGCATGCTGCCGGCTGGCGAGTAGGTTCACAGGCGCTGATTGGTGAATGACGTTCCATATTTCGCTGGCCAGAGACGTCATGGTGGTTACGTGTACGACTGGAGTTGACGGAATAAGATGCTGTTTCACCTCTATATTCATACGTATTGTGTGGCAGACTTATCGCAAGCATCCTACCAGACAGACAGCCATTTACGTAAAAAAAAATTGGGGTCAAATATTTAAACTTCTTAGATATTTTAAGCTTGAAAACTTAGATAGCTGGAGCAGCACCGAATATAATATACGGCAAAAACTATGAACTAAGGAAAGTAAGGTAGATAGTACCTAAGATAGTGGCAGCAACACCTAATATAATACATGCATAACAACAACTATACACTAAGAAAAGTAAAGCCTACATGATACTGGATGTCTCTGTGTTTGTGTATTTACGTATGTTTGTATACTTCATTAAAATAACTCGGAATAAAAAAAATTTCTCGGTACTCTAGACGTATTGTTTATTCTTCGTATTACATGTCTGAATGCTTTAGTTGACTCAGTGAATCCACCGGCGTTAATTCAATTATTTGAGTCAGGATTAAATGTGAAATAACAAAATAGAAGTTGTGGTTGTAGAACCGGGAGGGGAGGGGGCGTCACTGGGGAAGTCCTGAACAAAAAAAATTAAACGAGGCGCATAAAAATGGAAATAAAGGCCGAACAGAAGAGGAAAGAGGAGATGGGACTGGTAAAAAAAAAAAAGGAACAAAAATATGAATATGCCTTCGTGTGATGTGGTTCCCGCATCGCTCTGCCGCTCTTCTCTACTGCGTGAATGCCTGTCCATAGCAGGCGCCGTGGACCTCTTCAAGAGCACACAAAAGGAATACTGTGTACGGGTTGACGTCCACGCACGTACGACGGTTCCGTATGCAAGTCCTCTGCAGACGGAAAAAGGCCACTGGAGTCTTTCTATGCCCAAACCCTCTCACGAATTCTCTGGCAGGAGTTAAAAGGAAATGAATGAAACCTGCGACAGATTTTTGCTCGGCTCTTTAATACCCCTCCATACTTTTCCCTTCCCAACTACGTGCAGTTGCACCGGAAGACTAAAAAGGTTTAACTGTTTAAATTATACACGAGCACGTAATTCGAGCTAGCCCGCTGTGAACATAAATAATAATTAACAGGAATGGGAATCATTCTTGTTGCAATGTAGCACGTATCAAATGCTACATGTTGTAAAGTTAGAAATCTCTGAAATAAGAAACTGTTTCACTGGGGCACCTGTTTTTTCCCGAGAAAACATTTCAGGACAATGTGGGGTTCCAAATCACCTTAGTTCAGAACCACGTTCGTGATTGGGCCATTTGAATTGTTACGAGTCTTATCTGTATGCCCGCTAATCACGGACGGTCAGTATCGGAGAAACTTAATTCTGATTGGCTAACTCATGTAATACACTATCTTCAATCAAAGACATAGGCCAATAGCCAAATGAAGACTGTAAGTGTGCATGTAGGATATTGAATTCTAGCCAGAGTGTAAATATTTTTCGCGAAAAGAGAGATGGCCCTATCTTTCCCTCACATTTGACATAAAGTTGATAAGTATGTACATAGAGACATAAAACGGGAAGGCGGTTTTTTTTTCTCGATGCGGGCGAACTCGTTCTCTGATCGGTTGCTCGAGGCTCTGGGAACGGGCCTTGCGTCTGATTGGCTACCGCGTGCTGCGAAAGTTTCTCTATTGGCTGGGCTGCCGGCTGGCGTGTAGGTTACCAGGTGTTCATTGGATAACGGTGTTCCTCTGTATTCTTCAGTGCTCTGTGCAACTGTTACACACCCTGAAATTCCTACTCACCAATTGCTTTTCCCGTACGTTATTTCAGCACCATTAAAAAATCCTAATCATAAAACATACAGAAATTTGCATGCACGTGTGTATTAGTATTAGTAGAGCCACCTGTTTTTAGCGAGAAGATTCACGCGGAGGCTAGTGCACACTTGCAGCCTTCCTTTGGCTGTTTGGCCGCTCGTCTTTGTGTGAAGACAGTATGTTAAATGAGTCAGTCAATCATAATTAACTTTCTCCGATACTGACGAGCCGTGATTCGCGGACAGACAGGTCAGACGCGTAACAATTCACGAAAGTGGTTCTGAACTAAAGTCTTTTGGAACACAATTTGTTCTGAAAGATTGTCACAGGAAAAAAAAAACAGGTGCCCCTAAGTATTAGATATACATAGGGACACCCGAATTTTGCGAAAATATTTCACGACGAGTTGTATTTCATAACACTTTAGCTCAGATCTGCTCTCGTGATTCGACGGTTTCCGTGTTACGCGTCTTAGGTGCATGCCTGCGAATCACATGAAGCACAATGTTGAAGTTGCCTAATTCTGATTGGCCAGTTCTTCTCATAAAGACACGCCACCAATAAGCAGAAGAAAACTGTTGGTGTACCCGTAAGGTATTGAAACCTAGTATGTGCGGAAATCTTTTCGCGTAATTCGAGTGTCATGTGCAGAGATCTGAAAAATTCGCGAGTTCAATGACCTGCAGGCTAGACTCCATAGTCTTACGTACAGATATGCCGATATCAACTGTACCTTGGTGGTCTGCTGTCACAGCGGAACGCGAAGATTGGGCCAGCCTTCTCCAGGAGATGTCAAACACCGCGTGGACCAATGGTTGACATTTTATTAACACACGTGTTTTGAATTCTAGCTTTTCTCGAAATGAATCCGCGAATTTTTCAGGTCTCTAGTCANACATTTTATTAACACACGTGTTTTGAATTCTAGCTTTTCTCGAAATGAATCCGCGAATTTTTCAGGTCTCTAGTCATGTGTATGTTCGGGACTTAATCCTGACGTTAGCGGCCCGAATATTACAACAGCGGAATTTCCGTCTTACACGGAATTTTTCGTTGCTTTGCACTACCAGTTCGAAACCAGTTTACTACTTTCTATCCGCTTGTAAAAGATCACGGCCGCGCGCGGAATATTTCATGCCCGACTTTCTTTCAGTTGTCAGTCGTGGTGAGGTGGCGGGTTCGAGGGCACGCGCAGCCGTGGGAAAACCACGCACGCCGTCCTCCGTGCTGCCACGTGGACGTGCATGCGGCACGCTAGTGACACTGCAGCACAGAGCGTAAGAATGCGGACGTGAAACAGCCCCTTGTACGGCGAACTCCAGCCGCACGCGCCAGCAAAATGGCGTCGGTGGTAACTTTTTGCAGAGTGAAGTAACCAATCAGACTCAAGACCCGTTCCCGGAGCCTCGCGCGGCCAATCAGAGAATCAGCACGCCCGCATCAAAGAAACCGACACTCTGTGACTACAGCTACACTGCGTTCATAGTTAAGAGAACTGTTTCGAAAGTCCAGCTCGTAGTCTATTCACGGCATCTTCACACTTTCTGAACTAAACCTTTGAAAAAATGACCCCATGTATGACGTGTTTGTTTGTTTATTAAACATGTCAAGTAATTCAAACATTTTACACTTGTAAACACTAAAGTACCTTATTTTTGGTTAAATTGATCTTTTTATTATATTTTATATATTATTTATAATATAATATTTATAATTAATACGAATAAAAACAGAGAAAAAATAGGTGTGTTGGTAATGCCTAGTAAGAAATAGTTCTTAAGCAAATATTATTACAGTGAGTGCGCAAGAATGTGGTGTGTTGTCCCTCAGGTGTAATTTTATAGGCTCAGTTAAGCTTTGTTTGCATGAGGCGGAGGGATATTTTGGAAGTAGAACTTTAGCTGGGCTTCAGAAAATGTTGGAAGTAACCATGAATGGACTACACCTAGGGGCACGTGTTTTTCGCGAAAAGATTTCAGGACAAGTTGTGTTCCAAAACACTTTGGTTCAGAACCACTTTCGTAATTGGGTCATTTGAATTGTTACGCGTGTTATCTGTATGCCCGCAAATCACGGACGGTCAGTATCGGAGAAACTTAATTCCGATTGGTAGTGACCCCGGAATTTCGCCAAAAGATTTCTGCGCATGGTAGGTTTCAATACCCTATGGGCATACCAGCAGTTTTATTTTACTTATTGGGGGCGTGTCTTTGTAGGAAGACATTTTCTTACTTGACTGGCCAATCAGAATCAGGTTACTTGACGAAAGTGGATCTGAGCAAAAGTGTTATGAAATACAAATGGTCGTGAAATCTTTTCGCGAAATTGGGGTGTCCCTAAATACTATTTTGCTGGTGTGTATGCTGGAGTTCGCTGTTTCACCTCTGTATTTTTAATTACTCTGTGGCGACATCAGGTTGTTCAATTCACCATAGAGTTGCTAATTTCAGTTACCGTTTGTTATACAACGATGCTATGAAGTCATTTACTGGTCATTCTGTAACCATGGTTGTGACGAGTTCAACATGTATCCCCCCAAACCCTTCATCCTCGCGTGGTCGGTTGTAAGTAATCCGTGGCGTTGTAAGCCAAATATATCAACAAGGGTGGAGTCACGGCTATAGTTAACTAATCCACTGGTATAATCGGTAGAGACCTGAAAAATTCGCGTTTTCATTTCGGGACAAGCTAGAATTCAAAACCCCGTACGTTTGTATTGCTAATGCTATTGGTCTACCCGTTAAATTACACCTCCTCGACAACTCTGAGCCTATAATAAATACACAGTAAAATGCAGACCGAATCACCGTCTTCCTCTAATACAAAAAGCAACCAATGAACAGTGATATCTGCATGATTTTGCATACGAAAATGGAGTATACCCTACAGGTCATTGAACTCGCGAATTTTTCAGGTCTCTGATGATTGGCTGTTAGTCACAGGTTATTGTGACCTTGGCAGCTAAACAATGCGTCCAAAGTTACGCCACGCCGCAGTTCTTCGTCGGCTGCGAGAAGAGGTAATAGGCCGTATTCTCTCACCTGACCTTCTTAGCTATAATTCGGGAAAGTCATACTGTGTTCTCGAATCTTCTATAATAGCACACGTGCCAATAACCGTCGCGTTCGTAATCGGTTGTCTAGAGCTAGTGATTTTTCGCGAAAAAAAATATGAGTGCATGGTAAACTTCAATACTATAAGCACCCAACAGCAGTTTGTCTATTGACATTGGTTGCTGTCTGCTTGAGAAGGCGTTTTCATAATTGACCTGGCCACTCAGATTTCGGCAACATCAGCACACCTTCTACGTGATTCGTTTGCAGACAGCTAACATGTGTTTAAAGTAATCCAGCCAATCAAGATAGGTAAACGACCCAACAGTGTTTGGAAATATCACTTGTCTTGAAATTTTTTCCCGAAATCCCATTAGCCGTAGTTAGGGCCGCTTGTTCTTCGCGAAAAAAATTTACGCGGAGGCCAGACTTCAATATCCTATGAGCACACTTGCAGTCTTTATTTGACTATTGGCCGCTTGTCTTGGTGTGAAGACAGTCTGTTACATGAGTGAGTGAGCCAATCAGAATTAAGTTTCTCCGATACTGACCGTCCGTGATTCGCGGGCAAATATATAAGACTCGTAACAATTCAATGAACCAATCACGAAAGTTGTTCTGGACCAAAGTGTTTTGGAACACAACTTGTCCTGAAATCTTTTCGCGAAAAACAGGTGCCCCTAGCCCTAGTTATGTCAGACCCAATTATTTCACGACAACCTGCTCTTTTTTTTCTCCTTCAGAAGTTCGCGTTTTAGTTATTTTGTAACGCATAAAAAACAGTAAAAGACGTGATAATGAGAATTATCGACAAAAAAATTGCCTAATTTAACACAATTTAACTTGAGCAGTAATTTAGAGAATGTGAACAAGTTTGGAAATTTAAAAATTATGCTATGATTTGAATGTTACCATAGTAACCACGGCTTTTAAGGTAGTATAAATGCAGTGTTATGCAACACAGTTTTGCTCTTTACTTTATATTTACGTAAAAGCTTTAATATAACTTTTTTAAAACAAGTATAATTTTCAGCTATACAGCTTTGCATAGTTATCTGTGAAAGTAGGCTTAACATCTTTGTATATTATTTTTTAGAAATATTGAAAAATATACAACTTAGGCTTCAAAGATCTAACACTACAGAATAATCTACTCTTTCACTGGTCTTTCAAAGTATTCAAATAATTCCCTTTTCGAAATACTTTTTTTATAAGTTTTCGTACGTTGAGAAATTCAGTGAAAATCGAGCATAAATATCAATCATGAAATTACTTAGTATTGGTAAAGATTAAATTATCCAATAATGTAATTTTTTTCTGACGTAATACCTTTTTATTCGCCACTTATTCGATTTACTAATGGTTTGATTTTATTGCATCTATATAAATAATAAATAGCATCATGATTATGACCGCTTACAAAAAATATACTACTACCCTTATAGTTTACATAAATTTTTCACAGTTTCATGTAAATATAAAATAACTGATAAGTGACCTGCAGAGGTATTATAAATTCGCTATAGTGGTAGGAGGTTAAAACTTTTCAAGGTCACCTTACCCGACCGCAGCTGTAGTCCTCGAAACATGTATAAAGGGGCACAGCTTACATAACTGTCATAAATTTTTTCCCCCGTTGTCAATCAAAGGCTGGGCGCGCTTTCTTATCACCCACACCATACAGTGCTCTATCTAGTTAATGCGGTGGTATGTACTATCAAAGGTAAAGTGAGCACTTTTGAAAGCCCTCTCATTTGAAATAATAATAAATAAACATATTTAAAACGTTATCTTTCAAGTGCGGTGGAATACACACGCTGTGTACATACTTACATGGCAATATTTATTTTAAAAGGTGGTTAAAAGATAAAAAAAAAAAACGAATGAAAGTTCAAAATAACTAGGGCCTCAAAAGTGCTCACTTTACTGTGAACACGCTATATAAGAGTTTCCCTTTTGTTATCTTCTTAATTTTCCCTTTCTTTCTTTTGGCCTTTGACTTACCATCGGGACTACGTAATTTTAGTACCTCTTTTCATTTATTATATTACATCTACATTAAAACATAGGTTGTTCACAGTTAATTAAGCACATTTGAAATCAAACTTAGAAATTTCCACTACGTCTACCCGCACATATTTTAACGGGTACGCTGGCTGGCAAGCGCCCAGGAAAGTTGGTAATTACGGAGGGGAAGTAGTTCTGCGCCTTAACGTTAAATTATAAGTTTTAGGTAAACATCTGTGAATACAGGGAAAAATTAATTTTAATTTATATAGGCTTTTATGTGTGATAATTAGTAAATGTGTACAATATTAACTTTTCAGATAATTTCAGTTTCACTTGACCGATGCATGAATAAAGTGATCAGGCCCACGACAATGTTACTTCTACATATTGCGGAAGAATACATAAGTGCAAGTATAACTTAAGCAGGTCTTTCGAAAGTGCTCAGTTTACCGTGAACAGTCCATGGTCTGGTGTAGTGGTAAGGCACCCAACCCGGTTCCCCACACTTCCCGGAAACTTATCTACTTTATCTATGCCATTATATCGCGGCATTAACTACTTGTTTAGTTAAATTATATTATATTTTTGATTCAAACCTACTGTATCGACATCCACAACTGGCTTACAAACAGAACCAAGCCGACGCGAACGCAACCAAATAATCGAGCACATTCTACCAGGTTGCACCGACTATACATTAGTGAATCGTGCCGGCCAAATACAACATTACTAACAGGGCCTCCCGGCCCGAAACGTCGCAATTAGTACGATTTGTACAATAATACTGAATATATAACCGAAATCATTTCTGAAACCTTGGAATTTCACGCTATCGCCCTACTTCTGTAGCCTATCGGCGAGAATAAATGTAATGGCATTTAATTCATCCTCTAAATTGTTATTAGAGGCACGATAATTTCGCGAATTCATTTGAGGTAATGTTCAACTTCAGGCACGGGTACGTTTGTGTTGCTGCTGCTATTGGACCATCATTTGTTAACTCCCCGGACAAATTACAACCGATAACGAACCTGCAAGGAAAACAAGCACTGAATCCGGTGTTACATGGTCTGGGGTTAAACTGGACCAACAACCAATGAACTGCCAACTGAGGCTCGAATACAGAAAAATTTTTAAAGTCTAACTTGTCTGATGAATCCGCGAAATTTACGTTTCTCTAATTATTATTATTACTATATAAAACAGGAAATACCCAAGTCTCACATTACGGAACCTTTTCTTTAAAACGTGGCTATTACGATTTCCCAGGCCATAATGAAGGCATCACAACACAGATTTTGAGGCTAAATTCCATAATATTTTTCAAAATTTTTAATAAAAAAACATTTAAAAGCTTGTCACGATTTAAACACGTACAAGGACTGAAATACATGCATATGTGAACAGAAGTCTAGAATGTTGGGGTCCCGCTTGTTCCAGGGTGCACTTATGTCAGCGAGATGCAGTTCCACATGTTCTATCGTTGTCTTAACACGCCTCTTACTGTTTTTTTTTTTCTGTTAGAAAAAACATTTCGTAAAATTACGGANTTTTTCTGTTAGAAAAAACATTTCGTAAAATTACGGACAGGTACTGGCAACAATTAGAGATTCACAAATTTCACGAATCAACTCTGGATCAACCTAGATTCCACAGTCCTTTGTTTCCCTAGTTGTTGTATGAGTCTTACTGTAAGCCGTTAATGAAATATTTCAATGTAAATATTTTTTTTCAGGGCAGAAATTAAAGTGGATAATTTGTTGCCCATTCATAAATTTGGTTACTGAAACATAAATACTGTCGTTGAAAAATGTCGAAGTTAGCCAAAATGGCTGCAAGTAAGCCCTCTGTTCACGATACGTATCCTTCTGTAAAACAGTGGTTCAAACTACAGCAACAATGTTGTATCTTTTCTGAACAGATTGTTGTATTCGAACTCTACTACGGTCATTTCCATCGCCGCCGCTTTTCTGAACAGATTGCTGTATTCGAACTCTACAGTCATTTCCATCGCCGCCGCTTTTCTGAACAGATTGCTGTATTCGAACTCTACTACGGTCATTTCCATCGCCACCGCTTTTCTGAACAGATTGCTGTATTCGAACTCTACAGTCATTTCCATCGCCGCCGCTTTTCTGAACAGATTGCTGTATTCGAACTCTACTACGGTCATTTCCATCGCCGCCGCTTTTCTGAACAGATTGCTGTATTCGAACTCTACAGTCATTTCCATCGCCGCCGCTTTTCTGAACAGATTGCTGTATTCGAACTCTAAAGTCATTTCCATCGCCGCCGCAGTGTGTTCTTGTGGCCCAGTGTGACCTTGAGGCGTTCAATATTGTTTGCGAGGGATTCTCCTTAACACCCAGACCAAGTAGTGCGGTATTCGGCCCTTGTTTTATTTGCAGGTTCGTTATTGGCTGAAAGTCGTCCGGGGCGTAATCTAACAAACTGCGGATCAATAGAGTCACGAACTCCACTACTGAAGTGGTCACGCGAGTGAAGTTTAACTTATTCTCTTATTGATTTCGCGAAATTTCCCAAACTCTAGTAATAATTGTCCAAACATCTTCGTAAAATTACAAGTAATAATTTATTTTAGTAAAGGACTTTTATGAATTTAGCTGAACTCTCTACGAATTACGGAAATTTCCGTCATTTGGGAATTCTATTTTCCACCGTGTTTGCGGTTCATGAAGTGGGAATACAAAAAAAAAAATACTTCTGTCGCGTATATGGCGTGTTTCACGGCGTATAAATAGAAAAAGGAATAAAAGGGATTTTTTTTTTGTTTTAACTGTAACTGGAACACGCACAAAAGAAATACGACAACTCACGCAACGGGTCCACATTGGAAGTGTGGTGAAAACGTATTATTAACAAGTACGTGATGCACGCGAATTTCCAGTTTCTGGAACGCTGGAGAGTCTGAAGTGCTTCCATCTGTTGCCGGTAGTTTGTGCTACGTTTTACTATAGTCCATTCACGGCTACTTCCAACATTTCTGAAGCCCTACCAAAGTTCTACTTCCAGAATATTCCTCCGCCTCGTGCAAACAAAGGTTAACTAAATCTAGAAAATTACGCCAAAGGGTCAACGCATCGCATTCGTGCGCACTCCGTTTAATACTATTTTGCATAAGAACTTTTTCTTAGTAGACACTACCAACACACCAATTTCCCTACAGTTTTAGTTCATATTAATTACAAATTAAGCATTGTAATTTACAAATAACATATAAATAAAATTCAAATTTAACCGAAATTAAGGCACTTTAATTTTAACGCACGTATAAAACGCTTGTGATACATAATGTTGTTAGGAACGACCCAAAAAAGTCATACATGATGTCATTTTTTTAAAGGTTTGATTTAAAAAAGTATGAAAGAACGGCGAATAGACTATATCTTTAAAGTACGTAGATTTTAAAGTAGCGTGAATTTCCTGACTGTAGAGGGAATAATAATTTTCATGTTACAACGGCGAAGAACGCCTCGTGTAACCTCGGCAATGTTCGTAAACACGCCGCAACGCGTTTCAAGCGCCACGCCATTTCGTCTCTGTATACTTATCTACTCTATGGTTTTGACAAACAAAGCTACAGGAAAATCAGAGAAGTTCCCTATTTGTGAGTACTCACATCAGTAAGGATTTTTTTTGTCACTACGGTCCACGTTTTAATATATTAACCTAAATTCCCGTAAAATATCTAATTTACCAAAATTCTTAACAGTGTTGCAGCCGCGAAGGAAAAAAATTCCATACGCAGCAAATTTTATGTGATTACTCCGCTGTTATGGCACATAACAATTAACAGCGCATATAACGTTTGTATGATGGTATTTATTTAGCCAAAATTCGTAATAGTACAAAAAAAAAGTAAAAAACACTGGAATCATTTCAATTAAAAGTGATTTTCAACTATAAAAAAATTATTTATCACCATAAGAAAAATAATTACGATAGTGAATGGTGATTGCGGTTGACGGTGAGCACAATAACCGTTATATTATTTCGTATACGCATAAAAATGGGAGGGTAGGTAAGGTAATATATAGATGAGAAAATTATTTAAGAAGCGTGAAAAGTGACGAGCGTAACTAGTAACTGAGCCATGAAAAATGATACGAATAATCACGAACAAAGATTAGGATAGGCACGCAGAGTTATAAGGATAGACATGAAGAGTGAAAGAATGTGTGTGAAGTGATTATACTCGTAACATGTGTGAAGAGTTTCCAGAACTGGTATGAACTGGAACGAAACTGGTATTACTGTAAAAAAAAAAAAAAATTGGGAAATTCACTTAAAAATTAAAGGATATACACCAACGTTGTTTGGAAAACATGGTTTTCTTTGCCTGTTAAAGTAAAATTACTGCAGTATGCCATAAATTTCACTTACCTACATGGCAGTGAGATATTACATAAGCGTATGGAAAAATTGCCATACGACGTGTGCAGAACACAGCTGCGTATCTGTCTTCCGAACATTTCATTGGGAGGTTTGAAACGAAACAAGACGTCATTTCGGAAAGCTCGTAGGATTATTATTCGTTGTGATGCAAATTAAATTAATGATTAATATTACGAAAGAAGACCAAACAACACAATCAGAAAATAATTACAAATGGAAATTCCGTAACGTAAAGAAACATAAAACTTCGTAGGGAAATTATTAGTATTGAGTACTGAGAACTGAAAACATAACAGCTCAGTAGCTTATATATAGTATTCTGACGTACACCTGAATAACGTATTTTTACCTCGTGTTCAAAGACATGCCAAGGTATGCGTTTATCTTTACTTGTCGGACTTTTGTATTTCAGTCTACGGAATAACTTAAAGACATGGAAAGGAATTGATTGCAACGCAATAATAAAAGCTACTTAATAAAATTCTACGGAAACATTGTATCTCACTGCACAGAAGTAACTGGTAAATGTATTATGAAAAATAATTAATACAACGATTTCATGAAATATGTGTAATTATTTTGTCAATTTTCTCCGCACATTGGAAAATTGGAAACTTTGCTGTTTTCTACCTGAAAGTTTAAGCCAATAATAACAAGAAATTTCTGAGAAAATATTTTTAGCCGTCTAAAATATTCAACACTTGTAGGGTATTTAAGTGAATATTGTTTTATTTTTGTAAATATATTATTCCGTACGGCTACTATCACTTAAGTATTGAAGAAATTGCTGTGGTTTAGTTTTTATCGTACTTATACAAATGCACGGTAGAAAGACCCTTGGATCAGAAAAATGTAAGTTCCAATTCCTTGTTGTGAAGAAATTTTACGGCGGTAGTAGCCACAAGAAGTTAATTGCACATAGAAATGTAATTTTCCTTTTCAACGTACACGGAACATTTACATACTAATCACTGAATCTTCCCACACTTTCGCCAGGTATTTTTCCTATTTAAAGTCAGTGAATAATCGCATACTTGTGTAAATTCGCCCTTACGTGTAAGGGTAATTAACTTATCTTACACACGATGGAACTTCGTCTATTTTTTTTACAGTGGAGCATAGGCGTAAAGGGATATTGCAATGAGTATGAGGCATCGCTGTGCGTTTAGCTCTTCTGGTT
>NQII01015752.1:0-18594 GCA_002778355.1 Clitarchus hookeri
TATATTCATGACAACCAAGGTAATCAGATGCATCCTCGTGTATTCAAGCAAGTTGAGTTATATGATGTAATAAATCTCACGTATCGAAAGTATTATTTTTAAGGTTAGGCGTCACCCACTTTATTGAATTAATTCTTTCATTTCCTGACAATTGAACTACTTGTAAAATAGAGTATAAATATAGATATCACTGTAGTTAGCTTTTCGTTTTTCACTGCAGTGCAGATATGTATTCGGAACTATCAACGTAACATTTTGTAAAACATGGCGTAACATATACTTGAAAATACTGATGGGTTTCTGCATTTGCAAATAACCAAATAACACGTAGACAATTAAGTAAAATAAATGATAATCGACCCGTAAAATGCTAATTTTGTATTGTCAGGAATTCACAATAATTTTTCTGAAACTGAAATTATTGCATATCCGAAGAATTTGGGGTTCCAAAATGAAGTCGATCCTCAATCTTAACATAACTATAAATGTCGAGACAAATATTTTAAACAAATTTTAAATTATAGATTTCATATTAATCATTACTCTTATACAAACCAGTTTCGATACAAAAACGATGTGGTTCGTCTTCTGCACTGCCCGACGGGCACATAACAGATTTAGAAAATGTAAATTTCTTTACAATTCGTGGACATTGTTATCTCGTATGCGAACGATGTTTCTGTACTACCAGAAGAGCTTTGGCATTATACGCACGAAATTGTGTCTACATGAAGTTTCATCAAAAATTGCCCAAGTCTTCCAAAACCTCAGAATTTTTCCATAATATAAGTAACTAAATCTGACATTCTGGATTTGCAAATGCGATGTCACGCCTACTATAAAGATAGAGCATTACTGAGTAAACACCCTCACGATCTGTGTATCAGGACAAGTGTTACTTTTGGGATATGCAGCTTGATATATTGTATGTAGATACAATGCAATGTTACACGGTTAATTGTATACAGTTATTTCAGCAATTATTTTTCAAGTAAATACTTTGTGTGCATCAACCTTGAAAGAAGATCCTTGCTGTGTCAAAACCAAGGACTTGTCCCCTAGAGAAAGCGATAAAATAAGTTGTTATAATATATTACATTAATGTATTTCTGGCTGTACACTCTATGAATTCGAAGACTTTCACGCTGACATTTTTGCATGGCTTACAAAAGAATATTATTGACTGGCTGCATAGTCAATGTGAATATTACATGTTGTACTAAGAGATGATTGATCGGCTAACTTTTAAAAATATGATTTTTGCTCACCGTGTTATTTTTTCAGTGAGCTATCGTTCATTCTAATTTTTTAAATTTTTGAATATAACAAATATTGTGAATTTATAAAATTTGGCAAATATATTGCAATTGGGCATCCGCATATAATCAATTTTCTTGAAAACAATGAAAGATTGATTTAATTAACAGATTCATATATGTCTATTTAAATCGGCAAACATATTTGTGAAAACGTGATGTTCCCAACAGAAATACCACCTTTGATCCTGCTGATGATATTATTTCAACGGTTTTAACTGATGGAGTAGTTAAGGAATAACTTTTTATATTATTCCTTATACTTAGATTATTTTCAAGGGGAACAACTAAAATAGGCCAGAGCATGGGTGGATCTTCACGAACCTGCAGGGGAGCTTCCATAATAGGCCGGTAAATGGTTTAATATTCAAGTAGCTGCAGGGGAGCTCCCACAATAGGCCCGTACATGGATGGATCTTCACGCACCTGCAGGGGAGCCCCCACAATAGGCCAGTGCATTGGTGGATCTTCACGTACCTGCAGGGGGGCCTCCATAATAGACCAGTAGATGGTTTAATATTCAAGTAGCTGCAGGGGAGACCCCACAATAGGCCCGTACATGGATGGTTCTTCAGGTACATGACGGGAGCTTCTGCAATAGTCCAGGACATGGGTTGATCTTCAGGTACCTGCAGGACAAACACTTCTTTAACACCAGCAAAACAACGCACAATCCTCAGCAAAAGGATCGGTTCACTTTACACAGCTAGTGCTGGATTTACAATTGTGATAGTTGAATAAATGTTAATGCTTATCAGTCTCTCCTTTACAAGTTACAAATCGCAAGAATTTAAATACGTGAAATTACAAAAAATATATTTATTGCAAAGATTTTGCATATTAGTTAAAAATAAAAAGTTTTATACTCATGCGACCGAGATAAATCATTCCAGGACAAAAAATTATGTTATTTCCTACTTATTCACATAAATAAAACATTTTGTTCTACTTGATTTCCATCTGTATTTATAANTATCTTGGGAACCGGTCAAGTTATTTCCCACCATATTCTGCACACAAGTGGAGTAATAGTAGGTCATAAGAAATATATGATTTAAGTATCTCACATACTGGTTTGCAAAATTATGTTAGCCGTATATATTTGAAGTTGATAATCCCAGTCTACCAAAACTTCAGACTAATTAATACCGAAGTTGATGTTCTGCACCCTACCTTCACGATGTATTTGGTTGCATGTCAGCTTTCTGTACGAGGTGTTCTTTTTTCGAGTCCCAAGTAAGGCACGTGTGTATTTGTAATTGTCACTATAGTATTGCTTTTATTTCTGATTGCATCTCTATTAATATCGCTATCAGCGACACATCAGGACACCTACAGAATAACCAATTATAATCACATAAAAACAAATTACATCCATGTAAAGGAAAGTACGTTCATCAGTTATATNGAATTACGGTGAAATGCAGTTGTATTAATAAATGTGCTGTAACAAGTCAACCTCATATTATATTTTTCTGCGTGATGTATTCTACGATGCAGGAGCAATATTTCTGTACAAAATTGAACAAAAAACTAGTGACCAGCAACTATTTTTGTTATGAAATTTTGACAAACTACATTGAATTTGAATGTACGTAACGCACAGCTACATTTAACGAAAACGTTGTTTTTATAGCCTATTTTCTGAATGAATGTTAGACTTACTCGCTCACCTAGTTGTCTGTATAGAATGTATGTTTTTCCAACCCCTTATAACTTTTAAACCGGACAACACAATTTACCCAAACAAGGCTCTCATATTATTGTATTTAAGGTAATAAGACTTTTACAGTTTTCAATCACAGCGGGTACTTATTTTAAAAAATGGCAGCAATTTTTAAATGAAAACCACCATGTTGTATGTTTGGAAACAAATAATCGATTTAAACAAAATTTCCACCATTTACAGTGCATTAATTAAAAATTACATTTAAAATGCGTTAATGTCACTTATCCACCATTTTGGAAGAAAGCGCAATTTGAAAAGTTAAAGCTTTTCTATTATAATTTGTGAAACATTTGAACGATTTGTACAAAATTTGGAACGTTGGCAGTGAATGTTTTGTTAGTATTGAATTAAGAAACCTATAATATTATTTGTACACCATTTTGTAAGATCGTGTAAATTGTTATATTAAGCTCTTACGTTATATATATCGGGAACCATTATACAAATTTAAAACAAATTTGGTATATTAACATTGCATTATGTGTGCATTGACACAGCATTAAAGTTAGAAACCGATTGTAAAATTAATCCGCCATTTTATAATATAATGCAAATTGAAAACAAATTAATTTTTCCATTACATCTCGGGAACCATGTAGCAGATTTAAAAATAATCGTACCTTGACAGTGCATGCTTTAAGCATTAAATAAAAAAAAATTTATATTATCAGACTGCAATTTTGTAAAATCGAGCAAAATGAAAACTTTAAGCTCTTTTATCTTACCTCGGGAACCAATTATCCAGTTTAAACCAAATATGGTAAACTGGCAGTGCATGAGGTAAGTATTTAATACTGATAATGCTATTATCCGGCCATTTGGAATGCTGGATCAACATGAAAATGAATTTTTAATGTAATATCTCGGAAAACAGTAAACTAATTCCTACCAATTATGGCACTCAATTAATACTGTGGAAGGTCATGACATTTACATGTTTTTGTAGACCAATTTCGGTCGTAAAGGCAATTTATAATACTATGCTCTATCTACGAAACCACGGAACAGGTTTTAGCTTAATTTTGTATGCTTGCAATATCTATTACAACAATTAAATGTGTCTATACAGAGCCTGATTTATCCCCCATTTTGTAAGATAGTGCTTCATGAATAAGTAAAATTTGTCTTATCTCGAGAAATAACAAACAATTCCCTCCTAATTTGGCTAACCAGTTATACTGTGACTGTGGTTGGCCATGTAAATTGACAATCAATGCTTTTAAAGACAGAGCCAGGCGCTTATTTTCAAAATAGTGTCCATATAAACATTTTAGCATAGCATGCTATAACTACGAAACAAAGTTACAAATTTAAACATAACTATATATGCTGACAGAATATATGTAATCATTTAAATGAGCTAATGCACAAACTGATTTGTTCACCATTTTCGAAGAAAACACCGCAAGAAAAATTTAGTTTTCGTGTACTATCTCGAAAAACTGTTAACTGATACAACCAAAATCAGGAGACAAGTTATGCTTTTGCAGTCCATCAAAATTTGTACCACTTAAGGGGTGGACACATATTTTCAATTTCCAAGCAATGTAAATATTAAATGAGAGTATGCTACGTGTCCCAAACTATTTCAACCATAACAGTATCTATTAAAAACAAAAATNGTAAAATTATCTATTAAAAACAAAAATATACCAATAATTGCAATTTATTCTCTATAGACCACCACATGAGAAAATGAACCTTTTTGTCGTATGTTTGAGAGCAATCAGCCGGTTCCCACCAGACGTTTCATACTAGTAGTGCTGCACAAGGCCATTTTTAAAGTGTGTATGGCATTATTCACAGTACGGCTGCAGTAAAAATAATTAAGAATAGTTCACCATATTTGTTTAATAACTTTATATATCTTGGTATCTATTAGAAGCATGAGGTATGCCTGAACACAGCATAGTTAAGATGTTTTCTACAATAGCCCAAACGAGAAACTAAAGCCTATATGCCATATCTTGGGAACCGGTCAAGTTATTTCCAACCATATTCTACACACAAGTGGAGTAATAGTAGGGTATAATAAATACATGATTTAAGTATCTCACATACTGGTTTGCAAAATTATGTTAGCCGTATATATTTGAAGTTGATAATCCCAGTCTACCAAAAC
Organism: Clitarchus hookeri; assembly: GCA_002778355.1. Taxonomy (NCBI): domain Eukaryota; kingdom Metazoa; phylum Arthropoda; class Insecta; order Phasmatodea; family Phasmatidae; genus Clitarchus; species Clitarchus hookeri. The sequence continues at coordinate 5,168 of NQII01015752.1, forward strand.
ATCAGACTAATTAATACCGAAGTTGATGTTCCGCACCCTACCTCGACGATGTATTTGGTTGCATGTCAGCTTACTGTACGAGGTGTTCTGTTTTCGAGTCCCAGGTAAGGCACGTGTGTATTTGTAGTTGTCACAATAGTATTGCTTTTATTTCTGATTGCATCTCTAGTAATATCGCTATCAGCGACACGTCAAGACACCTACAGAATAACCAATTATAATCACATTAAAACTATTTACATCCATGTAAAGGAAAGTACGTTGATCAGTTATATCGATAACTTCTTGTTTCATTATTGCAACCACTTAAACATTGCATTTCAAATAAATAAGCGATTTTTTAAAATTTATGAGCAATAAAAAAATGTCTGATGGAGATAATAATTTTATCTTAAATCACATTTTTTAAATTTCCCCTGACTATGGCTACAAAATGTTTTTTCCATAGCAATAATAAATGAAATAATAAATTACATTTTTAATTGATTTGTGAATAAAACCTTTTCTGTGTAATACACATGTTTTCATAGTTTGTCGTAAAAATATAATCAAAACAATAAAAGAACACGACATAAACTGTAGTTACATATGCTAGAGGGAGTACAAGAAACTTNACCACGTAGGGGCAAACACGCCTGAAGACCCTCCTCGCCGCCTTCTTAATGTTTCTCCAAACTGGCGTCCTGCACACACACATATGCCATTATTGCACTGAGTATGGTAGGTAAAGTAAAGTCACAGCTTCTTAAAAAATAACATGCTTCGCTCTAAACAAATCTTAAGAATATCAAGGCTTTTCTTTGTACGTTGAGCAACTCTACAAATTCTGTGCAAGGATATAAAATATTACACACAAGTATGGTTTAATATGGAAATTTTGTAAAATTATTGCAAAGGAATGCTAATTGTACACTGGTGTATAACTTCAAAAAAAAGAAAAAAGGAGATTTTTTTTCTGGAAGTTTCTGTATCTTCGGTAACATAAAATTCTGCAAGTTGTTGACCAGATGTAGTCGCAATGTAGTATAAAATTATAAAAGGGGCCAAAATGAAGGATTCATTAAAGTCATGTTTCTTTATATATGCACACATAAAAGGATGTCAAGAATAGCTGTAAAATAAGTTTCAATTGATCATGTAGTGCAGGTTCACTTTGTTAAAGCAGTATTACACGGTCCACAACACGTACCGTTAGATCCTTGAAATGCGCTACAGTGGTTTCCCACACAAATATTGCTGAACACCCATAACAGTAATCGTTTATTTATAATACATCCTCGTAATACATTAAAAACCGGTATCATTCCTGTGTTAGTGTAAATATATGAAACTTTTTTTTTAGACAAATTTTTCGCCCAAGTCAAAAACGATAGAATACACACTTATGAAATGAGCTATTTTTTACTAGACATACATAAGTATTAATATAAATATAATTGCTTAAAAATAGCACTGATTCTACTAGTAAAAATAATGTTATAATATAACTATGTTTCATTGCATATAAAAAGATGCTATTTTTTTTTTAGTTAAATGTACTGATAGTATATTTTCAAAGTTTACTTAGTTTAAAGCAGGTGGAAGGGTTGGGATGTTCAAACAATTTCGACTAATTATGTCACTTAGAATGATGTTTAGTGTCCGTATAATTTCAACTCCTGATGTAAGAGTAAGGATATTTCAGCGAGGTCTAGAAGACAATGTCTTTAGCAGCGACTAAGTAGGGTAAGGTGGAAAAGAAATATGGGACAATTAAGGTGGAGGGGGGAGCGGGAGTGGTCTGTAAAAGCGCAGTAGCCAGAGGCAACGTCCGTCATGTTTAATACATGAAAATATAAGGAGTGACTCCATCGAAAATCCTACAAGATTCCCCACATTATAATATGTCTTCAAGGCTCTAAACCACAGTGCTAAAGCGCATATAATGTTAATTTACTCTCCTCTCAGTACCCACACATCGATATTCATACCGAAAATTATGTTGGAACGTCAAAATGCATAACGTTGCCTTAAAACAATAACGANGACGTTGCCTTAAAACAATAACGAAGGGTAATGTTGTTCAACAGTTCATTCTAGTTATATATAAACTGGCAATATCAAAGAATTTTTTAAAAAAGTTTATACAAAAACGTTATATCATGTGCCAAACTTTGGAATGTGTTCGAGTTTTGAAAAAAAAATAAAAAAAACGCTTGACATATTGAGGACTGTTTATTAAAAATATTTTTTACAATCTTACGAATTGTTAATCCCACAGTTAGACAGTTCTTACAAATACTTATGTGGTATTAACAAAGCATAAAAAAGTTATAATGCAGAAAAAAAATGTTTAAATTTTTTAAAAACAATAACATTTTCGTTTTCAATTTTTAACATTTGCAAATATACGGTACTTACTAACGATTTATTTATATAGAAAAAAGAGAATTGATCTTAATTTGTTTGTTGGTTACGAGAAAAATATTCATATTCACTGAAGAGCCAACAAAACTGGTGTAGGTGTGAGTATGCAAAAATAGGAGGTATGGAACCAATCAGAGTAACGCGATGTGGTTGGCAGCTAGATCGGTTACTGCTGCTATAATGGCAGGTTATCAAGACTTAAGTGAGTTTTCACGTGGTGTTATAGTCGGCTCACGAGAGATGGGACATATTATCTCCGAGGTAGCGATAACATTTGGATGTTCGCGTACGACTATTTCACGAGTGTACCGTGAATATCGGGAATCCGGTAAAACATTACATCTTCGACATCGCTGCGACCGGTAAAATATCGTGAAAGAACGGGACAAACGACGACTGACGAGAATCNTACATCTTCGACATCGCTGTGACCGGTAAAAGATCGTGAAAGAACGGGACAAACGACGACTGACGAGAATCATTGAACGTGACAGACGTGCAACCGTTTCTCAAATTGGTGCATATTCGATTTGTGGACTGCCCTGCAGGATTCATGGTATAAATTGCCTCCTGCTTACCTTCAGACATAAGTCGAGTCGATACCACGTCGTCTTGCGGCACTTCTGCGTGCTCGGGGGGCCCTACACGATATTAGGCAGGTGCACCAGTTTTTTTGGCTCTTCAGTGTATAAATCCACCTGGTTAACACTGACTGTGATAGAAACAGTGCTTTGTAAGGGAATACGTGCGTGCACAGGACATTAGTCTTAACTGACAGACCGGGCATTGTCACTTGCCGTTTGATAGAAAGGCGGTGCATGAAGGAGCCAGAAAGCCTGACATAAATACGGTTGTTCATCTCCCAAACTGCAGCACAGGATACTTAAGAGTACATAGGTGAAACAACAGCTTGAATCACGAGATCCAATTACACACGACCAGCAACATGTTAGAACGTAGGTGAACAATCAGCGCATGTCAACATAGAGAATGTGCACGCCAACTTCAAATAGACCAACAAGAATATTTGTGTGTGTACTTATCTTCTTTGTGGTGGTAGTAGGTTATTACACGAATGCGCAGGAAGTTTGCCCAGATATGCAGTCATGTAGGAAGTCACTCTTTATGTTTTTATTCCATTGTTTCACATACAGAGGTTTAATAAAATGTCAAGTATTCTAATATTCTATGGCACCTCTAAATTGATAGTCTGTCCCTTTACAAAAATAAAATCTAAACCACAACGGTTAGCAATCATATAACATTATTTCAAAGGTGTTATGTTATCAGTTATCAAGGTTTAAATTTTTGCTCTGAATTTGATTAAAATATCGACAAGTTTACTGATTCTATCAGAAACTGAATATAAATGTATTTCTATGTATGTGTTACTTGTGACCTGTATCATTAAAATTAGTGATGGTTGTTAGTATACTTGCTCCACAATTACACGTTGTTTATCTTGTGTATTGGTTTAATTCAACTAATGGCAGTTATTTTCTTGATGAAACTGGAGAACTTGGCGCCCCGTTTTGTGCAGGAAAGTTATTCCGTGGCTTTGTTTTTGTAGGCCGTGGGGAATCTTGTGGAGATTGGCTTACAACTGAACTAGTTACTATTTTAGACTCTTCCATAATATGAACCTGAAACTTCAAATATAAATTCATTTACAAGAATAAAAAATACGAAAATTTCGTAGGTATGTGTTTAAGCATTCCAACGTCAGATTTTGCAGCATATTATAATGACAAAAGCTAAAATTTAACATTTTAAACGATTGTGTTTGTTTGTGAAATTGCTTTTAATGAAGATGAACTAGAGTAAATATGACATGATGAATTAAAATGTTACATACTTTATTTCTTATGAAGTCCCGCTGAATGCAGGTATTTAACATTAGCAGCAGAGGACGTTAGGCTTGTCAAAAATCAAGTTCCACTGCCTAGTACAAACTGTCGTGTGTTCAATAAATATAGCTTTTGTTTAGAAGCAACGAATACACACTGAATTAATCGATTGTTGCGGATAATAATTATTTCTTAAATATTGTGCAGTGCACTTAAAATTCAGTGAGACTCGTTTCTTTTATCATAGTTATAATAAACGTTCGAATTTGGTCAACATGCTGCTTTTTTCCAAATTGCCAAATGAAACATAGATATGCCATGCATTTAATTCCTTTAAAAATTTGATTTCGACAGTGGTTTTTTTCAAGAGACAGTAACATTCTAAGTTAACAAACATTTAAATAGTTTGTTTCAAGCTCAACTTTCTTGTCATAAACCCAATACTAATTTGGAATCAGTATCCTGTAACTAAGCTTTCTTGTACGGTAAATAAAATATTTCGGAGGGCGGACAGTTGAGAACACGATGATAAGCTATAAGTGTTGCAAATTGGTATAGAAATAATTTTAATTGCGGTTAATAAAATATTGTACAAGAAATTTTATTGAAATGGTTTTATACGACCCTATTATATAGACGAAACCACCTAAATCTTACTATAATCTAATACTACATGCGAAAATTGAAGCAGTTTGTAAAATTGCGTGGTATTAGGACACGAAAAGTTGGCATTCAACAGACATAAATGTCGTGAACAATTTACTATCCACATCTTAGTTGAACTTATACGAGTAACATTCGAGACTAAATAAAAACGAGGTTTTTGCCACATCGAACTTAACGCAGTCAAATAGTTAACGGAAAACACCATTAGCAAATTATTGTACCACAAGAAACATTAATAAATAACTCTTGTGATGAGAGATTTTACAAAGAATACATTGAATGGGAAATAACAGCAGTGTATTACTAGAGTGAATTATAAAAATAGTATTCCAAACAATTGAAAAAATATAATACATTAACTTCAGCCAGTTCATTACAGTGTAAATATTAACAAAGAAAATGAATTACATAAAACTTAAGAGTAAATATAAATTAAGTTTTGCTGCCAAAATCCCATGAAGTAACGCCCTCAGAAAACGCTGTTACGGCATGTAATTGGTACTGAATGTCACAAATAAGGATGAAATAGGATAAATAATGTACTGGGAAAAATAGTCGCAGCAGCAAATTCTCGAGTTTATCTGCGAAACCGTCTGGTCACTGTGATCCACTCATTCCATTGTGACGGAAGGGAAAAGCACCATGAAGTCTTTAAATAGAAAAGGGTTTGAATTAAGTGAGCGACAATCCGTAATAGCGATTTCCGGTTCACCTTATGTACCGGAAAAACTGAGAATTATGCCACCCAATTGACATAATTTAACATTATAATAATTGCCAGCCGCTTATAAGTCGTACATTTATTTTACTATTCAAAACACTTTGTATCCAATTCTCAATTATTTGACCCTGTTTATTGATGATTTGCATATGTATATATAAAGAATAAGTAAATAATGTTAAATTATTTATTTTTAGTGGTGGTGAATAAAAATAAAATTAATATTCAATTTAAATATTGATAATGTTTACACTCAATTCTCTGTTGCATATACACTGTATTAATATGTTAATATTTATTAAAATGGTGGAAGCATTAGTTTTCATAACAGTTCCTTGTGAATTATTCTTGTTAACTCTTTGGTATACAGATGTGGCCGAAAAAAAATAATGAAGAAAAATTTATAACCCTCATTGCCTTTGTTTTCGCTTGTCAGAAACTAAATCGCCTCTAAAATTGTAATGTTTTAGTGTAGAAAAATTAATAAAATCTCGCAGTGGAGTTTTTTAAAGAGAAACACACTAAAATCCGAAGTAACAATAAAACTGAAAATTATTTTAATAGTATCTGTTCTAGGAGGAAATTCTTATGAATGAGATATTTTAATAACGGGGTTCATATAAGAAATAATTTCCATTTATTTCAGTTAATAATTAGCAGATTTTGGCCTTGAAGTCTGTGTGCTTATGAGCTCTGCCTACAATGAGTTTAAAAGAGAAATCAGTATTAAAGAACGTCCACCTTAATGTATAAAATTTAAATATAAGCGTTTCGAGAATAAATTATTCTACTTTATATTTTTAACGAAATTTGGCACGCACCATCCCCCCACCCACCTCGACCAACACCACCGTTCATAACCAACCAGCCCCCTCTATGTCATTACCCCCTCCCTATCCACCAGCACAAGTACAATGTGATATATTACAGCACACGAGTGATGAATACTAAACTGTAAATGTGGTACACAAGAACTCCAAGACGCACACTTCAAGTAAACCTCTAAATAATATAGGCCTATCCCCTTGTGCCCGTACAACAACTAGCCTGGTGCTACATGTGTTTCACCGTCGACGACATACACTCGGCAACACATATTGACTTTAAATTTACTTAAGATGACCTCAATTTATCTTTAATTCTATGTACCAGTCTGGTAGTCCCCTTCTCTAACACCACTTGGAGCCACGGTTTCAGACTTTGTTCTTTCTAAACCTAGAGCCTTGATTTTATGCAGTGACCAGGCTGCTCGCCCCCTACCTCGATGTACGTGGTTCAATTCCCGATGGGCCACAACAGATGTCCATACGCGATAAACATGGAGGAGTTTGTGGATGGTCGATGAGCTTCCCCTGTGTACTTCCTATTCTCCCACAATTACATAGTGTTGCAATCCCGGGAAAATATTTCACAGCATCGACGGTCTGCCAAATACGCGCCATTATCCGATATTTTGGTTGCTGGAGAAGGTCCCACCAATTCTCTGTGCATTAGCGTGCCATCGCATACCTGAAAGAAATACAGGGAAAAACATACTAAGATCGGTGTCAGTATGTTACGTTTCTTTACCTTATATTTTAATCACATCGCGGGCAATAGTATAAGAGCAATTACTGCTCACTTTAATTCAGAAACACACATGAAAAATTGTTACACTTTTGACATAGTGGCTTAGATTTCCAGGAAGACAACGCCCAAGGAATAAACATGTTAAATATTCGTTACTTTGATACTCTTCATGATAGTAAACATTAAAGTATTAAGAAAACTATAAACATTTTAAATACGCTTCATTTACTGCGCTGACTGAATATGTTCCCGATGATATAATGCTAAAAATGACCGCAACTAGTGTCAATGTAATTATTTCAGCATCGATTAAGCCCAGGCATTTTCCATAATCAGGTTATAATGTTTCTATGTCTTAATGGTATTTAAAATACATTTCCCTGTTAAAAATAAATCAACAAACTAAGATCTATAAACCCTCGCCTGAAACTCACCCATGCATACTGCACATACAGCAGGCAAACTAATCAATTCTACATATTATTCCCAAGCCAGAGATAAGATGATTGTGGTAACCCCAAAGAAAAATGAATAGAAAATACTATTTTCCAAATGCAAATACAGAGAAGCACGAAACATATTTACAAAAAAAACTGCCAAAGTAAATCAGTCCTAACACTCCCAATAAGAGTTCTCTACCCCTTCTCCAATCAAAGACGAGGAGTCAGATATCCTCCTGTTAACAATTTCTTCACACAGATTCCAGACAAGTGCAGGACTGAAACCACAAGGATCCAGAATACACTCTAGTCATTGAGCCTGCCAGAAAATGCATCGAGTCAAGTAGTCATATCCTCTGATAAGTTTTTTTGACCTCATAAATGTGGTTTATAATGAGCGGGTAAAATAAAAGTCCAAGGGTCATGTGCAATAAGTTTGAAACCCAGAGCAATCCGTAAGTATACAGGCTGATGAAACGTTGAATTTATGGATGCACTGAACTATATTAGAATGTCTCTTTCACAGAATGAGATGCACCAATCCACCTAAAGTTCTACACTGTGTATTTCATGAATATAGAATATATTCAACTTATACTGTAAGATAAATGAAAAAGAGGTGATGAGTACATCCTCACATTTTATAAATGCAATACATAGATGCATTATCCGAATATTCCAAGTGTCCTGTTCTTGCGAGAAGTGGCCCCGGATAATACGTCCTTACATATGACGAGGGGTGGTTAGGCGATTGGCAAGGAAATTAGCCACAAACAACATGAGACCTCATAGAGGGAATATGGTGGCGAAGTCATCATATTCAGCTTCGTTAGTGACGAAGGTTGCTTCTTTTTTATGTGTATTTTAACTGCTAATATAATATTATTTACTGGGATGGCAAGTTTGGATGATTTCTTTATAAACCTATGTAATTCCAGGTTGTATTTGCACTTCGATGTGTTCCCTCTTCTCATTTTTTCTTTAATTATGTGTATTTTCAAACAGTGTTTGTAATATTTATGGAACACATTTATTGTTGTTGATGCAAATTTATTTTAGTCATTGTATTAGAAATCTTGCTTGCCATGATTCCCCTGCAGTTTCGTAAAGCAATATAATGATTTGCTAACATTCGAAAATATAACAAAATTATGGTTTTCTAATCTATATATTACCTACACGACGTGCTAAATTTATTCGGTTTGTAAGTAGGAAGGCTACATCGAGACTGTATGGCTCAGTTATTATTCGGACAGTGAAGAGCGAACATCGCCTCGACCGAAGATTAAAGATATTCTAGAACATCGTCTGTGATGTTAATGCAAAAGAACATCCCAAATCTGCTATGCTCAATGACGTGAGGAGGATTACATCCTTATTATTGAGCGAGCTACTTTCGCACGTGACAAGTATACATCGAAGTTTGTTCGATGATGTGGCGTCCTTAAAAGACATCTTGCAATAGTCTTCACTGCCTTCTGAGCATTATATACCAGAGTTGCGTCATCGGAGTTGTGTTGTGACAGTATCTTATGCTGTGTGTACAGGATAATATAGGAATAAGAAAAATTCCGCTGTGAATGCTGTGCGCTGTTCGTTGTTTCCTTCAAGACATCGGTGCAACTGCTGCAATGAGACTTTCGCAAATACAAATCTGGGTTTCGTGTTTCGTGAAATATAACTGTAGACGATATGTATTAGGATGCAACCATTACATAAATAAGTATAAATATATGTAAAAGTTTTTGTGTAGTAATTTAATTAAAATTAATTTATTTGTATATACGTTTTTTGTTTTATTATAACCTCATATCCACCATGGAATATACCAAAAATGATNTGATCTCGTGAAATAAAAGTTGTAATGGAAATCTGTTTGAGAAAAATAAAACACAATATCTCGCCTTTGTTCTTATAAAGGGGCGTTGTACTTATCGATGCGTTCATATTTCGTCGGGACAGAAAATTATGTTCGCGATTTGAATTTCACGAGCGTTGCCATAAAAGTTAGTAAATTATATTCACCTATGCCTATAAAAGTCGTTGATGATGTGGAGTATTATGTCTATGTAGAATGTAAACTGGCTCCGGTTGGATGAAAAATCTCCGCATATATTATTTTAAGTATATGGAAATCTATTATGTCTTTGGGAATATCCGCGTTATCGTATCATTTTTTGTATCATATTCACATTCAACTGAAAAAGACGAGATCTATAATATGTCGCTGGATAAACATTTTTAAAGGAAACAACAATAAATTAAAATAAATCCAATCAACAAAGTAAACTTATTTTATAAATTAAACATAATAATATGTTAAGACATTTTCTTGGAAATAATTATTTATCGTGTTTGTGGATATTTCCTGAACCAAAAATGTATTGGTTATTAATGTGTAAGAATGTAAGTACTTTACTAAAAATATATAAAACCACAATTGTAATATAAATATTCTTAAATATGGTTTAAAAATTTGCTTTGATTGATTAGGATCCTTCCTGCACCACATTTAATGTTCATTTTTCATTGCTAAAGTGCATCTGTATATTTCATTGTATTAGCAGCGTGGAAGTAATGTATTAGGATGCAACCATTACATGAATAAGTATAAATATATGTTAAAGTTTTTGTGTAGTAATATAATTAAAACTAATTTATTTGTAAATACGGTTTTTGTTTTAATATAACCTCATATCCACCATGGTATATACCAAAAATGATCTCGTGAAATAAAAGCTGTAATGAAAATCTGAGAAAAATAAAACACAATATCTCGCCTTTGTTCTTATAAAGGGGCGTTGTACTTATCGATGCGTTCATATTTCGTCGGGACAGAAAATTATGTTCGCGATTTGAATTTCACGAGCGTTGCCATAAAATTTCGTAAATTATATTCACCGATGCCTATAAAAGTCGTAGATGATGTGGAGTATTATGTCTATGTACAATGTAAACTGGCTCCGGTTGGATGAAAAATCTCCGCATATATTATTTTAAGTATATGGAAATCTATTATGTCTTTGGGAATATCCACGTAATCGTATCATTTTTTGTATCATATTCACATTCAACTAAAAATGACGAGATCTATAATATGTCGCTGGATAAACATTTTTAAAGGAAACAACAATAAATTAAAATAAATCCAATCAACAAAGTACACTTAATTTATAAATTAAACATAATAATATGTTAAGACATTTTCTTGAAAATAATTATTTATCGTGTTTGTGGATATTTCCAGAAAAAAAAATGTATTGGTTATTAATGTGTAAGAATGTAAATACTTTACTAAAAATATATAAAACCACAATTGTAATACAAATATTATTAAATAAAGTTTAAAAATTTGCTTTGATTGATAAGGATCCTTACTGCACCACATTTAATGTTCATTTTTCATTGCTAAAGTGCATCTGTATATTTCATTGTATTAGCAGCGTGGAAGTGTGACATCGAGTTTGAGGGGAATCAGCAGGGTGGTGATGGGTGCTGGAAGTGTTAGGGGTGGTTGTGAGGAATGTTGTTGTAGTTCTAGGGGTGTTATGCAGTGAGGTGTTGGAGGAGTGGTGATTTCTGGGTATGGTGCGGGCGAGGGAGGGGGTGGCGTTGGTTTGGGGGATTCGGGAGTGCTTGTGCTAGGGTTGGATAGTTTGAGTTGGAGAGATAGGGGCGAATGATGGTAGGGGGTAGGTTAAGCGTAAGGGAAGATTGGTTTGAAGGATTTTGTATTGGATGGGTTTGGTGGTAGGGGTTGTTTTGGGGTGGAGTGTTGGCACTGGTTTGTGGTGCGGATACAGTGATTTGGTGAGTTTGTATATGACTGGTGAGTTAATTGGGTGGTGATGGTCAGGGTGGGTGGTTTGGTGTTAAAGTGTATGCACGGAGGGTGGAATTTGTGTTGATGCTACGTGTAGGGATGGTGTTGCATGTGGTGGTGCTTTGTGAGGGTGTGACGCAATATACATACAATGACCATTACGCTTATTTTTATATAGCGTACAATCGAAAATTCGTGTGTCATCCCCTGTAACACGATCCAGTTCTAAAATAAATTGGAGCGCTACTAAAATTGAGTTTTTATAAACGTAAGAAATCTGAATGAGGCCCAAGAATGTATAAGATATATTAGAATAATGTTTGAAAATACTTAAAAAGCAGTACTTAAAATAATAAAATAAGATGGCAGGAAATATTGTGAAACAATATAGAAGATTTAAAAAATTGAACATAATCCTGATTTATAGACAGGTGAATTATCGAGATGACACAGGAAATATACTTACACTTACTTACGCTATAATTCGGGAAGATTGTGTTGTCCAAAACGTTTTTATATACGAGAGTTAACGGTTCCGTTGATTTGGCCTGANCCTCGCGATGATTTTAACTCAAAAATATTTGCTAAGAAATCTGAATGAGGCCCAAGAATGTATAAGATATATTAGCATAATGTTTGAAAATACTTAAAAAGCAGTACTTAAAATAATAAAATAAGATGGCAGGAAATATTGTGAAACAACATAGAAGATTTAAAAAATTTTACATAATCCTGATTTATAGACAGGTGAATTATCGAGATGACACAGGAAATATACTTACACTTACTTTTGCTATAATTCGGGAAGATTGTGTTGTCCAAAACGTTTTTATATACGAGAGTTAACGGTTCCGTTGATTTGGCCTGACGGCCCGATCAGTATCTAAAAGAAACAGTGTCAAACTATTAAACCCCTGGCATCAAGTGTCACTGTCCACACAGCACTCCTGGTGCATACAGTTCACCAGGCACTCGCCAGGTTCAAGTACACGCTCATTCCTCCAGCTGCACGATCATGTACCATTATTCATCAATAAATATGGCCTCTCACTGTGCTCTGATTTGAGCGTTGTTTGCATCACTCCAAATGCTTAACAACGGGCTGTGATGTGTGTTATCGGTGTCTTTTCAGCAGCAATACGGAAATCGAAGTCAAATTCCGGAGTAAAGTAATATCATTGCCCTTTAAAAAATGTATCTGGATTGTGAATTGCATTTTTTGACATGGATGTTCTACGACTAGTTCGTACAACATAGTTCAGCTTTCAGCAGTCTCGGCTAGTTCATTTCTTCGGTATGTCAGTGTAGTGTATGAACGAGTGTTTCTATGGCGTTATAATTTCAAAAATACATTGCTCAAAGTATACCGATTATGTTTAAATGCTGAGAAAATTCTGTGACATTATACCAGATGTTATGAGACCCTAATATCGTGCTCTATTCAATTAGATGGAATAATTTTCGTAACTCATTATAATATTAATTTGTATGTCTTTGGATTGTTTGTTAATTTTCTTATACACGTTCTCACTAGAAATGTTAAGAGTGATCAATGTGGTTTAACGATACTTTTGGTAATGTCTATAAATAATAAATTTCAGTTGCACTTATTTATTTTTAAATATTTGCAGCATGCTTAGAATTTTAGTTTTAGGACACGTCTTACGTATTCGCTTATTACGTCACATGTACATAGAATAAACTCACACTTCATTGGCCGGTTCAATATGGATCAATATTGGGACGGCGTTCAAGTCTGAGTTCGATTACAAATTCAATAGGCTTGAACCTATTGAACCTCGAATAATTTGAAAAACTGTTAATATAACGCTTTATCAAAGTACATTCGTTGCATTCCTCCTAGTCATTCTCAGTAAATACATTTGTCGATCTTTCAATGCAGGTTATTTTTAGTTAATTAATTATTCCAAACATTTAACATTTTATAAACTTTC
>NQII01015753.1:4724-16264 GCA_002778355.1 Clitarchus hookeri
AGCCCAGAGCTAAGTGGGTCATAAACATGAAATTGAATTTACAATAACTCCCCTTGAGTTACACTGCGTTTTATTTTCTGAAATCTGGCTGGTACTTTCGTCACCCGACAGTATTGTTTCATTAGACGGATCTAATATCTACCGTAAGATCGTGGCGGTGGAGTAGCAGTGTTTGTTATAAATAATATCAACGCTAAAATAGTAGCTTTCTCTTCAGGCTTATATTGTGCCTCCACTGAATACATGTTTGTCGAAATTACACTATCTTATATCAAAATATTACCATCGGTCGTATACAGGCCACCAAAAATCACTGATTTTGCCACTTTTGAGACGGAACTAATTGCTAAAATATATAAATATACCAACTTATTTGTCGTGGGAAACCTCACCACAGATTCTCACCGCGATTCGAATGAAAATCGTAATTTACATGACATTCTTATTTCGTATAACCATACTTCATGCAATCTGCCTGCAACGCATCACGCATCATCCTAAAATTCATTGCCCAAATTAATATTCACTTCCAGTGCCGATAAAGTTATTTCTTGTGGACTACAAGCAGCTCATGGTATTTTTCATCATGACATTATTTATATCTGCTACGATCTCGAGCGTTAGAATATACAACCTAATTTGATTACATATAGAAACTACAGAAGATTATATGTTGAACGCTTATTATTTTATACTGCATCATTGCCTTAGCACGAAATATAAAGTGCCCCAATGGGCAACATGCAAATTTCGCCGATATTGTTGAAAATTATACTAACACATTTGTATATGCGTGTGAAAATAAAAATTCGCCATTTTTTTTGCATAAAAATCGGGTTTGAGAAAGTTATTTTAGTATTAAAACAGTAACTTTTGTGGCTACTGTTACGTAAATGCGGAACGCTCTCTCATTGGTTTGACGTCACTAGTCATACGCCGGCGGCCGGCTCCGGCACGTTGCAAACACGCAGCACTAAAATGGAAGGCAATTTTGTGAAAGCGCAGTCGAACAATCTGCCACGAGTAGATATCGATATGCTACTTGTATTACTTAAATTCCTATTGTTTTGTGTAACCTGAAATAAGAGGTGTAAAATTACAAAGTTATAAACGTGTCTCATATCGCACGGTCGTGATCTTGAAAGCGACTGTAGGCCTACATCACACGTTAAAATTTATTTGTTTGTACGATTTATTGATTTACGTATTATTATTATTATCGTCTGTGTTTATGTTTGCGATTGCTAAGATTCAAAGTATNTGTACGATTTATTGATTTACGTATTATTATTATTATCGTCTGTGTTTATGTTTGCGATTGCTAAGATTCAAAGTATGAAATTAAAATATGTACTAGGTATTACATTTACAATAATAACACAATTGTAATGACGGCGACTGCAGTGAGCGTACTGTGTTGTCGCGTGCTATGCTTGATGTCTGATAAATTTACTACATTATTTAGAAATGAAACGTAATGTTGTATTGAGAGAGAAGGTTACAAATTTTTCCAGATTCTAAACCACGTTTCAGTATTCATAAAAAACTTGTTTCGCTTTATAAATTTCAGATAATGAGCAGTTTGGTGACAGCATACATAAAACTACCCGACACCGTATGACTTCTCGAGCGGCTGTGGGTCGGTGATGGGCAGAATGCCGCCCTGCTAGCCCGCAAACCTGTATTTCCGCGTTCCACCTCGCTTATAATCACTCTCTTGAGGCCTCAAGTATAGTGTTTAGAAACTAAAATATTGTTTAAAAAATTACTTGCTTATCTTATATTTTCTTATGTTTTGCCTACCTAACATAAATTTTATTATTCTGTACACGTAAGCTGAAAATATAGATAAGATAGTTTGAGAAACACTTAATACCTGGGATGAGATTAAATAGAGCGAAGAAAATATGCAATAAAAGCTGAAGAATTTGTTTTATTCTCGAAAGCTGTTTTCTTTCTGTATACTTGCGTANGCGAAGAAAATATGCAATAAAAGCTGAAGAATTTGTTTTATTCTCGAAAGCTGTTTTCTTTCTGTATACTTGCGTAAAACGCGAAGGCTTAGTGTCGATTTTGTGGGCCTAGTCTCGTAATTTTTTGTAACGTCAATCTCAGTAACTTAGGAAAAAGGAGAAGGGAAAATATTAAAGTAAGATCATCTTTGATAAACATTTCTAAAAATATGCATTTTAGTTTTTTGAAAGTAAAATTGGGTTTCTATTTAACTTACATTGTTAGCCTTATGAAAGTTACCTAGATAAAAATCAAAACAACTTAAATTTGTTTGAAATTGCTGTGTTTTAAAAATACTGTATAATATAAAGCCAACTTTTTGCAAGAGGGACTCTTGAGCCCCACCCTAATAATTTTATGTTTAATTTGTATGGCTTAATATCGTGACATGTTATTATTTAGGCATACCATGTAAATATAGCCTAAATATGATACATGTGCCCTTGAAACGAATGTTAGAATTTATATTAAATTAATAAAAATATGTATATACCAAATCCCGTCTGTAAGGCATAACTTGGAATGTATAAACACACAAAATGTAAAATTAGCATTCTGTGGCTACATTTTTTGTAAACTTTTTATATACCTTTATTATTATGAAATACGTTAAATGCTCACGTCTGCATCACATACGAATTGCTAAACACGTAGTGGTGTGTATTAAACAATACAATAGTACCGTAATGAAGGTTAGGTCAGATGTAAATAGTAGACATTCAGAAGTCCAATGTTAAAACAACCTACATAAGGGAAACACAAACATGTTAAATATAATTACGTAGGTCAACATGGTCTTCGGAAACAAAAATAACTGATTTTGACTAAACATCTTCAATGTCTCGCCTAACTGCGTTAAACCACACGTCTTCCTGTTTGTTTCGTTTTTTGTAACTAACAAATATTTTATCATATCAGGTGTTTTGCGAGATGTATTAGTACACTGCGGTACAATAAATGATTTCGATGATTTTGATATATTTGACTGTTTATTTTCTCTTTTCATTACTTCAAACAATTTATATTTAACCAAATACGCTTTACCCCTGAAGTAAACGAACGCGGCGGCCGAGGTTGTATCTAACTTGTAACGTAACGGAGTGAGCAGGCGCAACAGACGCGTTTTGGCGGGCGTTTCAAACGTAAAACTTTCATTCAATCATACATTTTTCAAAGCTAATTTTTAATCGTGATATTTTGTAAATACATTTCTAATACATAAATGAATGAAAACCAAGTGCCAGCGAAAAATGTGCATGTTGCCCATGGTAGATGAAAAAGTAACTCATTTTAATTATTTTGTAACCAGCCTGACGAATAAGCATATTCCACTTGTTACAAAACTTATAAAAAGACTGCCGGATCCTTGACTTACCTACTCAATTAAAGAGCTTATGCGCAAACGTGACAGTGCATTTCGTCTTTTCAAACGTGCCCGCAAAAATTGTTCTCAGCTATCTGCTGAGTTATTTGAGAACTATATAAAAACATTACACCTGCACAAATAATGTGAGGAAAGCAAAGTTACAATTACAAGGAAAATATTCTCTCTCCATTATCTTCTCCTCGCACCCTGTGGCAGAGTCTCAAAATGGTTGGGGACAACTGCAAACAAAATAGAAATGACTCTCCTGTTGTGCCACTTGTTGATCTTAATCTTCATTTTGTTGATACTGTTAGCAACTCTGTCAAATTACCTCAGGATTACGCCATTGAAACAAGTCATAACGAAACTAGGAAAAACAATACGAAATTTTTATTTTAAGGCTGTTACTTTATGTGACGTTGTACGGGCCATAAACCGAATTGTATCGGCATCGAAAGCAGTGGGACCAGACAATTTGCAAACCAAGTTCATCCAAAAAATTATGTATTTTGTTACTGGACAGATTGCGGATATTTGTAACTGTTCGTTGGAGACTAAGGTTTTCGCAAGCCAATGGAAATTTGCGTACGTAAAACCACTTACAAAATTCAAATCTCGCAATTGTTGCAAAGTCTATAGACCAAATAGCGCTTAGGCTGCAATATCGAAATAATTTGAATAAATTGTTCACAATCAGCTCTACTTTAATATTAAACACAACGAACTTTTATTTCCATACCAATCTGGTTTCCGTCCTAGGCTCAGTACTGCTACAGTCTTGACACATATTGCAGATGATATCAGGAAGGACGTGGATATTAGGAAGCTAACTCTCTTAATACTGCTAGATTTCAGAAAAGTCTCCAACACTGTAAATCATAAAATCCTCCTAAAAAAAAGTGTCATCCCTCTTCTACCTTTCTCCAGTTGCAGTGCAGTGGTTACAATAATATCTAACTGACCATGAACAGTGTTTTAAAGTGGATAATTCTACGTCCAAATGGCACGTAGTACGATGCGGAGTCCCACAAGTGTCAGTATTAGGGTCGTAAGTGTTTTCAATTTTCATAAATTATTTACCGGAATGCCTGAAGTACACGAACCAACACTTTATGCAAATGATTTTCATGTATACCTAAGTTATATACCGAGTAAACTGAACATATGCAATGGAAATATGTATACGGATTTAGACACTACTTGCGAACCGGCCCGGCTTCGCCCAGGTACAATTGAGTTTAAAGGTGATACACAAAAAAATTAATTGCGAAAAGACAGAAAAATAAAATAATAATATATTGACGTAGGTTTTTAACTGATTACGGCAACTCAAAAGGAAGGAAATATTTTTGACCCGATAGTGAAGAAGTAGGGTATTGTTCTTTGGAGTGTATCTATGCAACTATCGCGTAGTTACCACATTTCCGCTTTCCAGCATCGATGTATGAAAATAAAAACGTGAGTTTCATCAATTTGCTTTAGAAATAAGTGTACCTAAGTTCTACTTTTTGCACTTGGCTGAGGGATCTTAATCGATCACCAAAGTTAAGCAACGTTCCTAGCGGCACAGAATTTGATGGATGACTCTTTAGTGGCTTAACATCCAAGCGCTTCCGGGCTTNTTAAGCAACGTTCCTAGCGGCACAGAATTTGATGGATGACTCTTTAGTGGCTTAACATCCAAGCGCTTCCGGGCTTCGGAGGGCAGGTTAAATATTCGATCCTGGTTGTTATCGCTTGATAGCAGTCGTTACACCAATTTCAGAGGTCCTTGGGCGGACTGATAAACTCTGACACCAAAGAAAATAAATATTTCGGTCACGTTCCCCGCCGTTTCAGAATTAGGTTCGGTTGTTATTCCACACGAACCATACAATTTTCTTAAATTAAAGTATTTTATGTTCTATTCCAGGACCTAAAGTACATACATACCAAATTTTATCAAAATCCGTTTAGCCATTATGGAGCTGAGTTCGGTCACGTTCCCAGCCGTTGCAGAGTTAGGTTTTGTTGTTATTCCGCAGGTACCATTCAATTTTCCGGGATAAAAAGTATCCTCTGTCCTATTACAGGATCTAAAGTACGTACATACCAAATTTTATTTAAATCGGTTCAGCCGTTATGGAGCTGAGTGGTAACAAACATACACACACAGGCTTTCGCGTTTATAATATTAGTAGGATAAGGTTGTTAAGTGGTCCGAAAATAATGGGTTGCAAATTAATGCGCCNGGCTTTCGCGTTTATAATATTAGTAGGATAAGGTTGTTAAGTGGTCCGAAAATAATGGGTTGCAAATTAATGCGCCTAAAACCGAATATGTATTAATTGGTTTGAAAAAACTTAAAAGTACCTCTGTTCCAAAAAACATGTGTGTACGTACATATATAACTTAAAGTCGTGGGAGCACATAAGCTCTTACTACAAAGAACTCAAGTGGCTCACACTTAATTAGAGGCGCAAGTTGCATACACTAATTCTGTTAAAAAATACACTTTAATCTTACTAACATAATAACCTTGCAGTTAAATCTCAGCAACTAGATAATAAAAATATAAACCCTAGTGTTTCAAAGTAGGGGATGATAGTACGCAACAACTGTTCGCAGGTTTCCGGTCTTTGTTAAAAATAACATTATTCACAGCATAGCTCTTTCATCTAATATAGGTTTCATTATTTTCCAGTATAACAATTCGAAATAATGATTTTTAAGGATTGCTACCTCCCTTATGAGTTACTCNTAGGTTTCATTATTTTCCAGTATAACAATTCGAAATAATGATTTTTAAGGATTGCTACCTCCCTTATGAGTTACTCTACGACATTGATCGTATAATGTTGTGTATTCCATTTTTGGTAGGGAATCACTTCACAGTGTCTGTATTTGTAGTTAAGGACCATCCTGTATTTTCTACTAAAGAAAGTATCTGCTAAATTTTCAATTACCTGCTCGAATCAGCGAAACTTTAGAGTATATATATATATATATATCCCATGGTACATGACATGGGGTCTTCGTAACTTAAAATCAAATAAACCTCAACAGAGTGTTTTTTTTTTAATTTTTAAATAATTTTCCTTTCAGCCATGTGCATATGAAGTTAATTTATTGTGTAACTCCCAGACAAAAGTTTTACACATTAATTCTGTATTTTAATTATCTTGCATAGAACAAGGCGACGAATATGTTTGATGGTCTGCCTATGACCGGCTTCCCGACTTCTTGTTTGGTGGTACCATCGCTGACTCCAGCTGGTCTGCCTACATCGTCGGTAATGCCATTCGCTCCATTATCTACTAGATCCGCAAAGGCGATACGTCAGTATCACTGTTGCTATTGTGNTCGTCGGTAATGCCATTCGCTCCATTATCTACTAGATCCGCAAAGGCGATACGTCAGTATCACTGTTGCTATTGTAGTTCAGCGTTTGCATTCAGTCAGTGTGCTCGAAGATATGAAAAGAATGTGTGCCAGTTGTTTTACGACACATGGAAACAGACACTTTCGTCTCTCCTTCCTTCGGTGGAATAAATTCCCAAAAGCAGATATCCGTCCAAATGAGGTGTCCAAAAAAAGAGTAATATTGTAAGGTTTTAAGCTGGAAATCTGATTACTTTTTTCAAATATATTTGGGAATTATGATAATTTGTTTTTTTTTTTCTAAAAGTTCTCCATTAAAACTACAAAATAAAATAAAAAATCTATAATACAAGAACACAAAGAGAATACAAAATTGAATTTTATGTTAAACCCATCTGAATTTGACATATGTTTACATTTCACCGAGTTTAAATATTACAATTTTAAATTACAATATTAATACCGAAATCCCCTATAAAAGATTGAAAGTTATCTCGTCTTTGTTCTGAGTAATAGTGAAAATGCCCTCTCCCTGGAAATAAAGTTCCGAAAGTCCTATTGCCATGATTGAATCCCTCTCTACTTCTCTTTTCCTAGGGCAGGAAGCAACTTCTTATATTAACTCCGGTGTCCATAATATTTGCAAACAGCCAAGAACGTTGATGGCTCTTCTTCATGACATAACATCCAGCACGCTTCCCCCATGAAGGTCTCGAAGACAAGGAGGAGGTTAGGGAATACAAAATACAATCCTCTTGTGGCGGCGTGGGGCACGCACACTCCGTTAGCGGTGCTGGCAGATGCAGCAGCAGTCCACCGGGCAGCAATGCAGCTAGGTAAGCTCGACGTCCACGACTATATCCCAATCCTATGAAGTCGAAATTGGACAGAATATGTAGGCCGTTATTTCTTGTAGCAGGTGACAGTTGCTAGATGTTATACCGTCACATCCCTCCTCCTCTGAAGAGGACCCCAATGGTGATGCATAAAAGTTAAAATCCCACTGCTTCGGGTGGCAAGTCCGTTACCTCAGTCTTCGTTCACGAAGAGCATGGGTATCGATGTTAGTTCAGCATACGTCGATGCAACAGACCGGAGAAAGGACCCGTGAAAACGACGATGGATACGCATTCCTTTCCTTTCAAGAAACACTAAAATTATGGGGAAGGTTTTATATCCATAAATCGTTAAATACTCTAATATCTTAAAACTAGCATCTGTATGTGTATGCTATTCTTAACAGATAATCACAGGTATGGATATTAAATGTACGAAAATTCCTGTATATACTTTCACAGTTTCCCCATTAAAAATACGTACTGATTGACTATTATTTTGCTTACATTACAACAATAGTTTATGATCTCTCAACGTTTCACATTAAAACATAAGAGAAAACATTTGGTTTTCAGGGGTAGGTTAGCCCCTTTTATACGGTACTTGGAGTACCAATATATATGTTTACATTGGCTTACATGTACTTTCTCTGTTTTGTTTAGAGAATTTGTATCTGACACTAATAACGGCCAAATTCGCGCTGAAGTAATCAACATTCGAGCTAAGGTGGCGCTGATTATGAGACTGAAAACTTCGTAAATCAATTTTTAGTTTAACCCGTTCAACCGGGTCCGCCTGACTGTGATACGGGTTGGTCTGAACCATAAACCCCCACCCCTCCAAAATAAACAAAATTCAAGAACCTTAATTCAATTGACAGAAAATATGTAGCGTTATCTGTCACCACAAACACTGAATAATCTAAAGGACTGTATAAATACTGCATTACTACTTTATATATATTATATATATAAGTTTATTTTATAATATGCAAGGGAAAGAAAAAAAAACAAAATTTACTAAAACTATATATGGCAACTAAAACGTATAGGGCCCTACATAACAAGAAGTACTTCTGGACCACGAACCCATTACTTCTTAATACACTCGCTCTCAAGGATACGAAGCCACGGATCCTGCGTATTGCTCTTTATGTTATTGGTTTTTCGGCATAGCTTGCTGGCATGCTACATAACCCTTAAAACAATTGTCAATATCTAAGCCACGTAAAAATTTCCAATTCTCCGGTGATGCTTTTATCCCATCCTGCATGTAAGCCAAAAAATTACTCGTGGTAATATTTGCAAGTCATAAGTCTAAAATATTGACAGTAGATGAAAAAAAAATTGGGTTTTCGAACACAAAGGCTAGGGGCTGCGGATCTGTGAATCGGCCGCCATATTGGATTATGTAATTGTGTGTCCTTGATAATTTCCTATGTTAGCCATCTTGTTTCCGGTTACCATCTTGTTTCAATCCACCATCATGTTTCCGTAAGTAATTTTGTTTCCATCCGCCATTTTGTTTCTAGAATTTTCCACGTGAAGCTTTGTCATTCGATTTTGTTTCTTCATGCTCTGACATTCCATCTTTTTTTTTCATGGTCTATAGGATTGCTTCTTATCTCCCAACTCTTTTATCTCTCCTACATCTTCTCTCTCTGTCACTTTCTTCGTCACCTATCTTAGATGTCGTCTGATGTACTTGCCTCGCCCCATGAAAGGGATCCTGGTGTCGGCAATGTAATTTATGACTACCAGAGTACGCATAGCTCTGGCCTGCGCTCCACACGCGATCATGAACGTCGTCTGCTGTAGTTTCCCCCTCTGACCTTTGTTCGACTGCCGCCTANGAACGTCGTCTGCTGTAGTTTCCCCCTCTGACCTTTGTTCGACTGCCGCCTACTTGGAGCGGGTCATCCAGATTTCATTCTAGAGTTTGTCACAAGGATCGCTGCTATTTAATTTTTGGAGCTAAGAAAACCCTTTACAGGGGTGCAGGATCAAGCCACCGAACCTTGGGTCGCCAGCATGGTGGACGCCCTAGCCAACTGAGCTAACAGGGCATGTGCTGCAGCAATGTTTAAAATAGGTATGTGTGATTTTGTGTATATGGGAAGGAATTTTTTTTTAAATGTTTAACAAGTTTATGTATTTAAATGTTTTTTATATTTTATAAAATAATTAATATATTTATTTTAAAAGACACTCTGCATCTACCATTGCATCAAGCATATTGATGAAATATATAAACTAAAAAAAAAATATTAACAACCACAGATATTTATTAATAATTCACAAAAGACATTTAAGATATAAATTTGATATTTTAATTTGATTTTAATTTATTTTATTTAACTTCTAAAATTTACAGATATGAATGTATCAAGCGACATATCTAAAGACTCATATTTTAAAGGAAAAGTATATAATTATATCACAACCATCGATTAGATAATTTAATAAATAAATCAAAGTTTTATATTAAATGTTTTTATTTTAAAACTTACAGGCATATGTGTATCGAGCGACGTGTCTGCGAACTCATATTTTCAAGAAGAATTCCAAAATTATATCACGATAACCAAATACACAAAGAAAAATTTTATAAAACAAATATATCAATTTTAATATATAGATATTTATTTAACTTTTACAAACAAGTGTACAGAGTTATGTGTCTATAGGTTCGTATTTATTTAGACAGGTAAGAATATGTCACCAGAAAATATGATTATGTGACAATGATCAGCACCATATAGGATTTTATAACCAAATTAATGTATTAGTTAATGTACAAAGTCTTACACATTTTCGGACATGTGTTATCAAGTCGAATTCTTTACTAACATTATAATCGTTGATTATTCGCAACTTCTTCGGTGCCTTATATAATTTAGTAGGCATAGGTACAATTTTTTATATTTTAAATTAATTATGTAACTAGTTCAAGCCACAAGAACATCACAGTTGTTACCTCACCCAAGGTCATGTTTTAAGTGCAGTATACCTATATCTGACACCCACAAATTCATGAGAACAGTTGGACATCATTTCCGAACCATTTACATTATAGTCACCTAATTCTGACTGTACGTACTGCTCCTAACAGTGATTTATGTGATATGGGTCATTATGCCTTAAAAACTGTTAGGAGAATAGTTGGATGTCATTTGAAACTGTTGAAACTATGGCACCAAATTAATATAATATGTATCGCTCCCTACATCGATAAGGGTGGTGGAATCAGTAATGCTTCAAGCCCTCTTATAAGCATAGTTGGCAGCCATTTCCAAATTGTTTAAATTATAGCCACCAAATTCATCTCATAGGCATCTCTCTTGATTTATAACAAGGCGATATGGTACTTTATGTCTTATGCATTGTTATAAAACAAGTTGGCTATCATTTACCATCCATTGAAGCTTTATTCATCAAATTCATATAACAGGAATCACTCAGATTTCGATTAATCAATCACGGTCCATTATGAATTAAGCCCTCTTATAAAAAAGTTGGCCTTAATTTGCAGCTATAGTCATCAAATTCATACAACAGGTATCACTCCAGACTTCGATCAAGTTGTTGTAGTTAATTAAGTCTTAAGCATTCATATGGGCGTATTTGACCATCATTTGCCATGAAGTGATGCTACATTCATCAAATTCGTGTCACATGTATTACTCTTGACTACGTTCAATCAGGTCCATTATGCCGTAAGCCCTATATATTAAACATAGTTGCCCGGCATTTTGTAACTGTTGAAGTTATAGCTGCCGAATTCATAACATAGGTATTGCTAATGACTTTGATGAACATGATGTTGCCTATTATATCTTAGGCCTCCTTAATAAACCTAGTTCGTTATCATTATCAAGGTGTCGAAGTTCTAGACCCTAAATTTGGACTTTAGGTACTACACTTTACACTGATAAATAGTGTGTGGCTCATTGTTATTTAAGACT
>NQII01015754.1:0-17088 GCA_002778355.1 Clitarchus hookeri
ACACATCGCTTGGATTGAGAGAGTAGGGGGGGGGGATACGGGCAAACGTGAAGTGATGGCGCGATAAACCATCCAGCCCATATGATCACAGCCTGGAGCTGGACCACAATCACCCCCCCCCCCTTCCCAGCATGGCCTAGATCAAACGCGACCGCTTTATCTGGCAGAACTGGAAGGAGGGAATTTATCGCTCGGCGCAACCTCTTACCTGAGCTGCAATCAAGCCGCAGCATGCGGAAGCTAAATCGAGCACACAGGTTCCTCTGCTTGAATGATGTCTCGAACTTGCATATTACGTAGGCGTGTAAAAGTAGAAAATGCCGAAACGCCACCATTCAAAAACCTCTCTCACAATGGCACCGGCAATCACTACACGACCTTCCGCTGCAGCCACGCATCACTTATTGTGTCGCGACTCTTTANTCTCACAATGGCACCGGCAATCACTACACGACCTTCCGCTGCAGCCACGCATCACTTATTGTGTCGCGACTCTTTGGGTGGAAACTATAAGATTCGAAAGATAAGTAAAACGGGCGCCAGCTGTGAAAAATGGGTTATATGCCGGAGACACTAGTAAGTAAATAGGCAAATAAATATTTCTAATTCTGTAAAGATTTAAAGTATTTAGGCGTACTTGAAAAAAAAACTGTGTTACTGTTTTACAGACAGCGAATGGAAAAATGTGTGTGATGGAATACGTAAATGACGATATACCAATAAATTCAATTCAAAGAAGAGTTGAAGATATTCACTCAATGAAGAAAGATGCATAAAAAAGTAAAATGCTAGTAAGGAACAACTCAAAAATAAAATTAATCGCGGCCAAATTAAACTTTAGTGTTATAATTCGTTCTTCAGAGTTAATTACTTAGTTTCTGAAAGATAGTTTTATTTCGGTACTTGGCTGTCCTAAAAACACTGCAAGAATAAAATTATTTACAGGAAACTATTTTTCTTATAGGGCTACAGCCTATGTACTAAACAGCGAAATACATAACATATGCTTAATATTGTGTGGCCAGCATTATTACCCAATTCTTTTAATTATTCAAGGAAAAAATTTTCTTTATGATTTTTTCCCTAGAAAACCTTTACTAGTATCTTACAATAATGGACAAATAATAAGTGATATCATAAATTGCGTAGACAATACATTTTATGTACGCTATTCACTAGCTAATGTTCACTAATTTCACAGACTTGGGCCGTATGCAGAGCAATCTAGTCGCCACTGCCACTAGAAACGAAGGGATATCGACACTGGATGGCTCGTTTCGTATGCTCAATTACATAAGTGATAGTCCACCTTATTTTTAAGTGTAGAAATTTAGTCGCCGATAAACCTCCCTAAATTGGTCATTATAGTGGAGGTTTCTGCAAAATGGCGATAGCAGGGCTTGCATTATATTGTAATTTTAAAAGTTTATTGCGTACATGAGTGAAAATCCACACATTTCCTGCCACGATAATGTATTTAAGGACTGAAATCCTAAAGATAAGACTAATTTTTAATTTTTCTGACAGCATACAGAACTACTAGTTATGTTTTAGCAACTATATAGCGCACGTGTAATGAATATTATGTACTAACATGGACAGTAAATTATTCTCATATTTAAATATAAATTACACGAATGTAAACATAATAATTCACAAAATATAGCAAGCTTTGTAAAATAAGTTATAAATATAATTTACTTTGCTGTAGGCCTACTGAGAGTGGAGATATTTGGGCGGCTCTTAAACGAAGTATGTTCAACAAATCGTAGCTTTCATTAAATTTTTAGCAATTGTAGTTTAGTACAAATACCCATGAAATTGTTATATTTTTAGCCACCGAGTTACTCTAAAGGCATAAAAAAGACTAAGTATTGCTAAAAAAATAATTTATTGCATTCCTTCATAAATCCCACTGTTACATATATATATATATATATATATATATATATATATATATATGTATGTATACACACACACACACACTCAAAGTTTTGTTAACAATATTCTAGGAACAGCCATTCCGCTTATATTTATTTGTACACTGAAAGCATTTCAAGTTCTACGTTCGTATTCTCTTCACCAAAGCGAATAAATAACCTTTTTAAACAGTACAATAATATGATTATTATTTATAGGAGCAGACAACTATTTTAGTTCATAGCGAAAAAAGTAAACTTCACAGTTTCAGCAGTTTCCTATTGGCTGAGATCAACTGACGTCATTAAGTTCGTGCAGGCTCGTGTATCTTCGTATTTAGCAACCATTCAAACTAAACTTCATGAAGCCGTACGAGGATTAAACTAAAATGGACTGAGTACGCGGAATCTAGTGACGCTTGGAATCTCCACTGCAGGAAGGGGTAGTGCTGCTTAATTTTTAAACGAGTCTGTGCATACGGCCCCCTAGTCTCCGATTATTTTTGTCTGCTATGTGCCGTACGATTATTATTTTCCAAAACAGCCCACCTCCGTGGACGAGGTCGCCAAGGCGTTGTTTACCTCTGGGTCACTAGGTTCCGGGTCCAGTGCCGAGTTTATAAGTAAGCTTATGCCACTTTATTNAAGGCGTTGTTTACCTCTGGGTCACTAGGTTCCGGGTCCAGTGCCGAGTTTATAAGTAAGCTTATGCCACTTTATTTACCACTGCGACCTAGCGGTGCCCACCCCCTGGCTGTTTGGTGCCTGCCAGCAGAGCAGAGCGGACGGGTCATGCGACTTAAGACCAGTTCAGCGCCGGATCACTTATTTGAGGGGAAGACGATGGTTGGCATGCACCTGTTTGACTGCTAGCTCACACCTGGCTATGTATAACACCTTGCCAAGGTCAGATATTGTTTTCCTACCGGGAAAAGTCTATGACTAGTCAAGATATCTGTGTGTGTGCTTAAATTTAGAACATAGAAAGGATTTGCGCAGGTAAAACTACAGCCCTTTACCACAAATGAGAAAGTTTTTGGAGTGACCGACTGTCTGGAGAGTATTTATGATGATTCGATGAGCCACGGCGGTTTCTTGTAGCATGAGACTAGCAGCCTGCGAGGCCGAAGCGACTGCGGGGAGTGACCGGGGAGCACTTGGGTGAATGTTGTGGTGGTATGTCGTCTGGTCCACCTAGCCGTCGGAGCGAGGTGGGAGTAGGTCATGACAGACTGGTACAACTGGTTGCACTCTGGTTGAGGCGAAGAATTGGACTGTATAAATTTGGTTTGTAGGATAGTGAGTAGAGTTTGTGGGTATTAATCATTTCCTTTTCACCGAGATCTTCAATATAGTAAGTAACAGTAAACTGTACGAGGCCCCGGTATATACATTTTTGTGGAATTGTAAATATATTAGAAATTTAAATATAGCTATTTTATTTTGCATAATTAAAACATGTATATTGTGGCGGTGTCTTATCTATCACGAGCACCCACCATAAGAAAACCTGTGCGACAATCTTATGTTGTGCGAGACCTGCGTGGATTGATTGCTGGTGTTATGGACGTGGCGTCTTACGTGCGAGCGCGTGCCCCGCCTTATGTCTTATGTCGCTGGGCTGGCTGAAGGCATACTGAGCGCCGCGCCGGTCGAATAGCTCGGCTACCTCGTCGAATCGCTCCCCCTCATAACTAAGGGTGACATCAAGACCACCTGGAAGCGTGCGTGCATGTGACGTCACCTTAGGGCGGTGTCTACACTTCATGAGACGGAAAAACTTCCAGAACTGAACGTTGAAGAGATATAAGGCATTACTTCTCAATTTTTGGAGGAGAAGCATAGAGGGACTTCGCTAGGACGTAACTCGGTTTCTTAGGAAGAAGGGGAGGGGGGGCAGCTGCCTAAATAATGTCATAAGTTATGTAATTTGCCGTACGGGATTTTTCTTTCATTTTAATATTGTAATTTATAATGTAATGTGAATATTCAAGTTGTGTTATGAAGTAGTCTTTCGCTTTATAACTGAGGGGATTTTCATGTAACTTTTTGTATTTTCATAGTGTTTGCAATTATTCTTTGTATTGATATTTTGACGATCATGTATAGTCGTGGTGTAGTTTATATGGGGAATGTAAAATATTTTCCATAAAAGTGGAAACCCAAAAAATTCAGTTGGACAAAAATTAGTTTTACCATTTTACTTGGCAAACCCAAATGTAACGTATTCCATAGCCCCACGACGGGTGGTGGGGGGGAGAGAGAATTCAATTTTGTTGAAGAAGGTGTTCCACTGGAGGAATGTAAAGACGGAATCCCTGCCTAATGTGTCGGTGTCGGCAAGCTACCGCCACAATATACTCACGAACCTAGCAACGCTCGGTCAACTATCAGTAGGGAATATCATTATTCTTTCCCCACGAATAACCTGCCTGTGTAGCAGGCATAAAAACGAGGGAGCTACTCTCGGCAAAATGAAGAAAGAACTAATATAAATGCTGGGCACGACATGGCATCTTAAAAGGATAAAATGACGCATGGAACTATGATTATGCTAAATGTCTTTATTTTTCTGCCTCGTGCGCGGCGGTCCTTTGCCGACAGACGCTAGAAGCCGGGAACGACTCCGGGTCACGGGACCACTGCTGGCGCGCTGACGATAGAAAAGACATCCATCTGTCCAGCTGTGGCTGATTGCCGCCTCCCACACGGACCCCCGGGGGCTTTACGCGGGAACGAGCAGCAAACAGCGAGTCCCGTGCTAACGACGCCATTACTTGATTATGGCCGCCGTCCAATCACAGCGCACCCGCGCACCCGTTTCCGGCCATCGACCTACCCCCTGGCGACGGACCGCGGGGGGCAGGGCGGAGGGATGTGATGGCTTTTAAAACAGCGCCAGGGGGTGGTTTGCGACCCTGGGACGGCGCGCGTCGAGTCTGCGAAACTCTAGGTCGCACTGTGCCGTGGGGCACTCGAGAGCTCAACTAAAACTATGGGTAAATCCTCTTTTCATTCCTTCTCCGAAAGAACGTTGGTCACTAACGCTTATTTCCCCTCTTTAATACACAATCTCTAACGTTATATTACTAATACCAAGATTTTATCTGTAGCTACTGCCAACAACTTAAACTTTCTTAACCACAAAAATATTTTTAACATTTTAGCAAATGCATTATCACTATCCTTCGCTCGACTAAACTAAAATATACAAACACTTCTTTGTTTCTTTTGTTTCACTATTCAAATACAGACAGCCATCTACTTACATACATAATGTGTTCCTGAAAATATGTGTGAAAGTTGAATCATATATACACATGTAATAAGAGGGGTTCCGTTCCAAAGCTACAAGAAAATTAAAAAAAAAAAAAAAAAAAAAAATATTTTGGTAGAAAGATAATTTTTTTATTTGATAAACATGTTACTTTTAACAAGTATTTGATTAAAAAATCACGAATAAATATACATGTGCAATACTTTCTTGCCTGAAATATTGATTTTCAACACCTGTATACGTATTTGATTGTAGATACTATGCGAATAAATAAGGTAATGAAACATGCTCCCTACTTTCTGTAAAATTGTTGTGCAAATGTAACATTTTATTTTATAGGTTGTAAAAACTATGTAAAAGTTTTTCAGAGATTCGGATATTATTTTAACAGACACACTCATTTATATTGTGCAAATATTACAGCAATATCTAAACATTCATAACCTATGATCCGCGAAGGCTGGAAAATATGGCAGGCAGTGTTAGATGGCAACTAACAGTGCTAAATCAATATGTTGGTAACGTCATGTATGAAAGAGCGAGTTGTACCAATCTCGAATATACGAGTGTCGAGGACTGCCTGTACGCCAAGTACCCTTCTTTTCTATACTTTCAGAATGAATAGCATTCAGTGGTGAGCAGCGCGCAGTACTCACGTTAAAAACCACTGTTCCATACAAGTCAGTACGTAATAAAAAAAACACTAGGCTAACAATTAAACTAATCAATTACTGAATTATGTAGCAAATGTACGACATCGCGCACACAAAACCAATGTTTCCCTAAATATTTAAATGCTGAAAATATAACAAATATGTAATTTACTGCAGAGAGAATAACCAAACAAAGGTCTAAAGTGCTCGCGAATAAATAAACGAACCAATTTTGAGGAAATAAACAATGTTGCTCCGCATTCTTGAAGACTTGTGTGTTGTGGCGGTCTGCCAAGTTTGTTGTAAATTGAGACAAGTAAGGACTTTATCTTGGAAACAGGCGGGGCAGCTCTCCCATAATGTACGTTCTCTAGCGCAGAAACTGCGAAAAAAAAAATACGATGGGTTCTGTCAAATTAGAGACGAAGCAATCGCATCGTGAATTACTTTAAAAATTTAAGTACACAGTAGCATAATGAATTTGGAACAGCAAGTACCGGGAATCACTTAATTCGCTGTGTCAACTCCATTTCCTTACGTAATAAAACAAGGATAGCGTATTAAAAAACAAGGACCTAATTTCCGGTCGATTATTGATGTGTTTTTTCCAAAAGTTGTTTTCCGAATATGTAGAATTATTATTTAAAGTACAGTCTTGGGAAAAATAATCTTCTGAAAATACCTCTTAGTGCTTCCCTTTTTGAGCCTAAATTTGAACAGATTATATGCGGCGTGCCAAATCGGTCTGTCCTTGAGAATAAAACTAACACGAACATGCGGTATACACTACTACTTGTAGTGTAAATTAATTACTTTGTCGTGCACTTCCAAGTTCTTGAATTATAAAACTCTCACGCTAGTCATGTACAGTAGTCAAAAAAGTTTCCCTGCATGGTTATGTTGTTGGAGCTCGGATAGGAAGATACTTAAATACTTGTGGTCTAAATTCGTAGATGGCACGATCGCATCTGCGTGTCCCTCTGGCATACGGCAATGCCAAATGATTGCTGTTCCTAGGTGTAACGGTGATGCGGACTCTCGGCAGCGGAAATATTCAGAAACGAAATTAGTCTCTCATTTACAGCCTGTCACGTGGTTCAACGACTCATTTAAGACCAAGGACTTGCAATCTCCTTGGCGAAGACCGTTGTAGCAGCATCACAACGAAAAGCGGTACACGTCAGTAGGTGCGTGCATGAAGGCGAAAGGATGGGATAAAATCGATCTTTACACTTGTGTGAAACACACTCAACCGCCACGCATAATTATTGCACAGCCAGGGAGGTTACGCCATGTCTTAAAATCTTANGATAAAATCGATATTTACACTTGTGTGAAACACACTCAACCGCCACGCATAATTATTGCACAGCCAGGGAGGTTACGCCATGTCTTAAAATCTTACGTTAATAACCCTACATTTGATAGTATGTAATAAGAAAAACCAATAAAAGAATGTATGCGAAGTTTGCGAGAGATTAAGTTAGATCAGCGGACTAATTACAGTGAAAGAGAAAATACCATAGCGATATTTTAAAAAGAACTTCACGTAGAAAAGCCTTTAGGGGAAACGCGTAAAACCGCCACAGAGATGTTACCTAAAACTTTTTTTTTCGTTGATGTACCATAAGTATGTAATGTATGTACAGTCATAATTATCTCATTGGATTTTCTTCATTTCTATCCACGAATAGCACGTGGCTGCTACACAGAAATCTATCTATCTATCTATCTATCTATCTATCTATCTCTCTCTATCTCTCCGTGGCACACTCCAAAGAGCGTGCAATGTCCCCTCTCCAGAACATTACGGCCAGTCGAAACCTTGGTGGAAGAGTTGTATCTTGGTGGAAGGGTTGTGATTGGTGGAAGCTGCGCCGGGGTGGATTTGAGGGGGCGGGAGGCGCCGGAACGACGAACAGGCACGGAGCCGCACAAAGTGCCGAGGCTTCGTGACGAGAATGGCGAACAAAAAGCCTCTAGATTGGAGACGATTGACGCCGCAGCTCAATAACGCCCTGAGAATCGCGATGTGCTGAACCAGGAGAGACTTTTTCCGGCGAGCAGAGACACCCACGCCGAACAAAAGACAAGCTGTGTTCCTAGAACGATAATTGTTTCCGAACTCCGCGAGCCCTCCCGAGGCGGCTCGTGCTACACGCTGCTCCCGAATATACAGAGCAGTAGCACACCTCGTGCAATCCGTACAGCTCTTCCCATACGTGGTCTCGCACGGCTGGCAACTAGCTGGAAATGGTACCAGACTGCACGCCAACGTTACTGGACACTGTTCCCTTCCTGTCTACCTGCGTGGGGGAGGGGGGGTGTAGTTATTAAAGGTCGCGCCGTCTGAAAAATATCAGTGGAAAACTAAGTGCACTGGGGGAGAAAGCACACAGGTCGTAGGTAAGCACAAGTTGGTGAACGTTCGCGGAAAGCTCCCTTGTAAACGAGATCNAACTAGCTGGAAATGGTACCAGACTGCACGCCAACGTTACTGGACACTGTTCCCTTCCTGTCTACCTGCGTGGGGGAGGGGGGGTGTAGTTATTAAAGGTCGCGCCGTCTGAAAAATATCAGTGGAAAACTAAGTGCACTGGGGGAGAAAGCACACAGGTCGTAGGTAAGCACAAGTTGGTGAACGTTCGCGGAAAGCTCCCTTGTAAACGAGATCAGTCGTGGGCTACATACACGTTAGACAAATTCAACTGTGGAAACCGAAACTAATGTCGTTGAATATCCAGCATATTTAACCATTCACGCGTAATTAAAATCTTATTTACAAGGAATTTTAATATTTATATGTGGTAGTTACGCTATTTTGACAAAACGAAATTGGCATGTAATTTAATTTTTTAAGAACTAAGCAATAAAGTCCTAATTTATTTAAATAATGTAACAGACTCAGAATATAACTTTATTAAACAGAATAAAACGAAAGGTCACCATGTACTACTGTGCACAATAGTCAACTAATCTTACACCACAGAGGACGGTATTTCCACATAACTCAATTTTCTTTAATTCGCATCTTACCTCAGGGGCTGGTATAGGCTGTTCACGGTAGAAATAAGCACTTCTGAGGCCTTAGTTACTTTTTTCTTTCAACCATTTTTTTTTATTCTTTAACCATCTTTTAAAATAAATATTGGCATGTAAATAACAACCACCATGTGTATATTCCACCGCACTCTGAAGTTGTCTAAGGCTAAAATAAAATATATTTATCGACTATTTTTCCAAACAAGAGGGCTTTCAAAGGTGCTCACTTTACCGTGAACAGACTATAACGGTATGCACTGTATATGTGAGATCACCCAAAGTACTCCCACACAGTCGTACCACACCCGCCACTCGCTGTGACTCGCTGTCACGGAGCTTTGCTTCACTTGATGAATAAAGATCCGCGTTCAACCGGCTTTGTACAGCCTCCTGGAGGCTCCCTGGACCGATTGTTTTCCAAGATCCCGCATTCTCTGTTCCTGAGAGGTGCCCAGATGTCTCTGAGATCGAAGTTTCGCCGCTTTCGAGAAGGCCCGCATCGGCAGTCACAGCGCCGGGAGGAGCTGGTATTACAGGGTAAAAAGACGGCAGAGAAGAGTAATGACACGCGCTGCTGGTGTTAACGCTACATATTTGAGATAATTCCACGCAAATGATTACTACTTACAATAACCGCTGTAATAGATAGGCACACGCTTCACGTTAATAGATCATGTTTAGAAAATAAACGTTTCGAGTTTTTTCATCTCACGTTTTGTGACAAAGAATCTGAAGGCAATAGAACTTCTTATAATCATACGTTTCGAAATTTTCACTATTAATTTAGTGCAATACTTCAGGTGTGCAATATAGTGGGGGTCTAAATCAATCGTTCGGTCTTTTTACGGCAACTGCGAACACTGACGTGAAAAATAAAAATACTAAGCTTAGGTTACTCAAGTTTAATTAAAATGTATCCGTTTAAGATACCTATTATAAAACTGTGTTTTAAGTAATACGACTAGAAAATGTTTCACTGCTTTGCTAAAAAAAATTGCCTTTCTATGATTTATTTTAATTCATCACATTTATGTTATAAATAAATGCCAAGTACGCCTTGAAAGCGAAAAGCTAAAAGCGCATTGAACAACCACTTCAATGCATGGCTGCTCATTGATATCATAATTGTAAATTGAATGAACTGAAATGAACAGACCTGTTCTCTAAACAAAAGCTGTAAAGCGAGAAAAAAAAAAGTATAGTTCGAATGAATTATACAAATAAACCAGGGTTTTAAATTAATCACAATTTTTTTAAGTAGATTCAAATTAATTATTTTATAGCTACTAAAATAATTGATCACTGTCGCAGGGTACATAATTTATTTTAATGTGTACACGAAGAAAAATATTTTGTAGTGAAGACACCCAACCAAATTTTTTGAAGTCGCCGCAAAATAAATTTCGTGGCCACAAAAGTTATAATAGTGAAAACGAAATAATTGTGTGTTAACCACAAAAAAGCCAATAATGTCATTGTAGGTTTTATAAAGAAATACTCCGGATCACTTGAATAAACTATTTATTAGTTTTAAGAAAGAACAATATAATTTCAACAAGGCACATAGCGCCATGACACTCCAACGGTAGCTTGATAGCTAATCATTTGTTTACAGTGTTGCCATCTTAAAAATATAACAAACTTTTAATATTGCATTGTATATTATATTACAACACCCACCCTCAATGCAATATTTACCTAAATTTTACACAAATAAATTTACATGGTTACTCCACACTCATTAGTGAATTTAAAAATTAACTCTTTGTTTAGGGCTTTTGTAAACATATCAGCTAACTGTTCTTCAGTTTTTACATATTTCAGAGACACTCTACCTTTTATTATTAATTCTTTAATATAGTGAAATCTAATATCGATATGTTTTAACCGCTTGACACTACTTGTATTTGCAACCGATATTGCAGATTGGTTGTCACAAAAAATTGTGGTCGGGTCGACAATCTTTACCCTAAAATCATTTAACAAATGTTGTAACCAACATGCTTCACTAGCTGCCATACTAATTGCTATGTATTCAGACTCAGTTGATGAGAAACTTACAGAGCATTGTTTCTTCGAACACCATGAAATCAAACAATTTGAATACATGAAACAATAGCCAGTGGTAGATTTTCTATCTCTGAGATCTCCTGCCCAATCAGCATCGCAATAACCCACTAGCGATTTATCATTACATTTATAAACCAATTTACAATCAATAGTATGTTTTACATATCTTAATACCCTTTTTAAAGCCGTTAACAGTACATCGTTTGCATTGTTTTGGTATCGGCTTAATATAGAAACAGCTACACACAGATCTGGTCTTGTGCCTGAGACAGCATACATTAACCATCCTATCATTTGTCTACATACATAAAGTTATAAAACTAGACAAACCGTGAGGAATAAAAGTTTGTAAAATGCATTAAAATTTTGGTCCATGGGGGATGACATTGGCTTACAGTTTTCCATTAACTTAAAGGAGTTATGTAAAAGATTTATCGAAAAGACTGAATTAAACCTTACACCACTTTCTAAGTTTTGTTTTACATTTATTCCAAGAAAATCAGATACTAAACCCAAATCTTTCATTTTAAATTCTTTCTGTAACATTAGTTTGACATNATAACAAACTTTTAATATTGCATTGTATATTATATTACAACACCCACCCTCAATGCAATATTTACCTAAATTTTAAACAAATAAGTTTACATGGTTACTCCACACTCATTAGTGAATTTAAAAATTAACTCTTTGTTTAGGGCTTTTGTAAACATATCAGCTAACTGTTCTTCAGTTTTTACATATTTCAGAGACACTCTACCTTTTATTATTAATTCTTTAATATAGTGAAATCTAATATCGATATGTTTTAACCGCTTGACACTACTTGTATTTGCAACCGATATTGCAGATTGGTTGTCACAAAAAATTGTAGTCGGGTCGACAATCTTTACCCTAAAATCATTTAACAAATTTTGTAACCAATATGCTTCACTAGCTGCCATACTAATTGCTATGTATTCAGACTCAGTTGATGAGAGACTTACAGAGCATTGCTTCTTCGAACACCATGAAATCAAACAATTTGAATACATGAAACAATAGCCAGTGGTAGATTTTCTATCTCTGAGATCTCCTGCCCAATCAGCATCGCAGTAACCCACTAGCGATTTATCATTACATTTATAAACCAATTTATAATCAATAGTATGTTTTACATATCTTAATACCCTTTTTAAAGCCGTTAACAGTACATCGTTTGCATTGTTTTGGTATCGGCTTAATATAGAAACAGCTACACACAGATCTGGTCTTGTGCCTGAGACAGCATACATTAAGCATCCTATCATTTGTCTACATACATTTTCAATATTTTGATCTGTTTGGCACTCCTTATTTTCAAACATTTTAGCATTAAAATTTTGGTCCATGGGGGTTGACATTGGCTTACAGTTTTCCATTTTGAATTTCCTCAATACATTTTCTAAATAGCTTTTCTGACTTAATTTGGTTACACCACTTTCTAAGTTTTGTTTGACATTTATTCCAAGAAAATCAGATACTAAACCCAAATCTTTCATTTTAAATTCTTTCTGTAACATTAGTTTGACATCAGAAATTTGGTTCTCATTTGTGCCAAAAATTAACAAATCGTCAACGTATATTAGAATATACATTTGATCTTTATCATTGCACTTTGAATAAAGACATGAGTCACACTGTGACCTCACAAAGCCTCCTCTAGTTAAAACTGAGTTGAACTTTTCATTCCAATATTTGGGTGATTTTTTTAGACCATACAAAGATTTGTTTAACTTGACAATATTTTTATCATCAAAATATGCCCCATCTGGTAAATGAATAAAAATTTCTTCATCAATTTCCCCGTATAAAAACGCCCCAGTTACATCCATTTGGTAAATAGGTAAGTTACGCTCGGTTGCTATGGCTGTGAATAATCTGAAAGTTGACAATTTAGCCACAGGTGCATAAATCTCATTTAAATTCAAGTCATCATTTTGTTCAAAACCCCTAGCTACCAACCTAGCTTTATACTGTATATCATTACCAGTTTTCTTTATCTTAAAAACCCACTTACTGCTTACAGTCTTTTTATTTACAGAAGTATTGCACACCTCCCATGTAT
This sequence comes from Clitarchus hookeri, assembly GCA_002778355.1. Lineage (NCBI taxonomy): Eukaryota > Metazoa > Arthropoda > Insecta > Phasmatodea > Phasmatidae > Clitarchus > Clitarchus hookeri. The sequence goes on from NQII01015754.1 coordinate 13,048, forward strand.
TGTTTTCATTTAGAGTCTGTAATTCCCTACTTATAGCTTCTTTCCACTTACTTGCATCTTCTCTTCTCATTGCTTCTTCGTACGTTTTTGACTCCTCATCCATCGCATAAATATTGTTACACTTGTAGAACGACGTTTGGTTTCTCGCTCGTTTGCTTCTCCGCTGATCTTGGTGAGTATCTGGTGAACTTTGTAGTGCATAGTCAGCTTCTGAGGAGATGATGACTTCAGTTTCTGTTTCTTTACCACTGCAACATGGTTCATAATCACTACCTTCGGTCTCGACTTGACGTTCTGACGGTCTCCGTTCTTGCTCACAGCTCAGTTCTTCATCAACATCCCTCCCTTAAAAATAAATATTTACGAAGATTTGGGCGGGTCTTACTGCACCACAGCACTGGTAGATGAAATGAGAGTACCCCCTGAAAACACCGGCAAACTGCAGAGTCAGCCAGGTTTACCACACGCGAAAATTCGGTATTGATCAAGGCGGAAATCAAACCCGGATCTCTGTAGTGGGCGGCGAGAGGTCTGACCACTACACCACCGCGGCCCCTGTAAAAATTCATCAAGTCTGAAAGATGAAACCCAAAGCACGGGTAACAAGACAGCTAGACACATACACACACTTCTGGAGTGTGACGAAGGGAAACACGAAAATGGAGCAGCGACGGAATGCATCAGCGAGGAAAACGGAAGCAAGCTACAGCCTACTTCAATAAAGACCAGCGACCTTCGAGCTAGCATCGCCGTGGTGGGAGGCAGGCGTGTCTGCACCACGGACATACATTTCCTTCCAAATTTCAATCTTTACTCCTTATCCAATTCGCTAATGAACCATGAGAACTATGACTGTACAACGCAGACGATCCTTATTAAGACGCTGGCTTGTGGGAAACCTCTATGGCGACTCCAGCAACTAAAGCTTACGTTTTACATAGCACAATTCAGTAGAAATGGGATGTGAATTCATGTTCCTGTAGGGCCTAAAAATTCCCCAAAAGATATGTCGCACTATAAATCCACGCTTTCTTATTACGACCAGCGGAGGAAAACGAATTATAAAAACATGGTTGAAATTTTAAATCAATTAAATTTTCCTCCGGTTTTATAAGGATTTTCGTACCCTCGGAAAAATTCTTTATCTTTTTAGTTTCGTTTTACATGAAATGTTCTTTATTTGAGGCAGAAATTCTAAAATATATTTTATTAAGAATAAAATTAACACATGCAGGAAAAGTAAACATGTAGGTCAGGCATGTTTGTGCAGTCTTGAAATAAATTCAACCGTGTGTTTACATGAAGGCCAAGATTCAATTATAAGTAAATATACCAGGTAAATACTTTCCCTCTTACCCAACAAAGAGCTACTAACAGTACTTGCTCTTTAAAATAAATCAGAGCCACTGTTTTTACTTGAAATCAGTATCGTATTCAGGATTTACTTCACTGTAAATAAATACTGTTCAGAACGTTAAAATAATAATTTTAAAATAGTTCCCTCTGGTGTCAACTGCGTAGCTTTTAACAAAAAAAAAAAGTACGTACTCTTAACTTTAGATTGAATAATGAAAAAACTTATTTAAAGAGCAATCAATCCTTGTAATTGTATTGGTACGACAAAACCGTGAGTATTTAGTGTTTACCTTTTCCTTTACAAGATGATAACACCAACTGAAAGTCGAACACTACTGTAGGCAGATATTACGTCCTGCAATGGCTTACTTATACTCTGAATAAATTACTGAAGTCCGACTAGACCCACAGTCGCGTGGGCCAGAAGAGCACGCAGGCGGCTAATTTGAAATGTGGTTTGGGCCCCGCGTGACTGCGAGCTAATCACTATCCGTTCTATCTATCTATATATACCTCCCACCACCCCCTTTTTCAATCCATTTCTTGCTCACAGCCTTGCAGATTAATTGGTCGGCGCTCGGCGGAGTAGCCTAATCGAACGACTGCAGGCGTCGATCCGAAAGGCAATCGCATCCGTAATAAAATGAACTGAACTTGCTCTCGGCAACCATTAAAAACAGCGCGCCCAGCATAAATTTTGGGCGCAATGACAGTTTATTGGACTAAAATTGACAATTTGTGTTATCAAAGTGGGTAACTATTTCGGAACAGACCCTAATCACGAAAGGATATTACGTCATGCTGACTGCATACCACTATCGTGCACGATGCATAATTTGGGGATAATTTCAATATGAAACAAACGTCATTGTTTATCAAAAAGAACTTGATGATCCAATTTAATCTCTCAAACATACTTTCTACTCGTACACAGTAAACGCTGTTTATATTTGACAAGTAAATCTTGCAAAGTTTTATTTGCACAGTTAGCTATATATTTGTAGTTTACTTTTACGTTGCAACTTTCTACTAGTTTTCTTCCGCTTCTAAAGGCAATGTTTACTTAGCGCTGGACATGGGCAGTGAACACGCAAGTTAAGATAATTCTATATCAATTAAACTAACACAAAACCATTACAATTGCCAGTAATTAATGAGAATAACTACGTTTCAAAATAATAAAACATTTAAAATTTTTCGAAATGGAGTTATTAATTTTAATTTAAAAAAATATAATGTTACTTTAACATTATAAATAAAACTGTGTTTTTCACAAATAAGCGAAATTCATTAAATTGCCAGTTTCTTTACACTTCGAATAAGAACTGTAAACTTTTAAATCATTAAAAAATTACTTGAGTTTGTTCAACATTTCAGTAATCGAGAAGCCTCTATCGTAGGGAAAGAAAGTTCCTCACTCTCTGAAAACCCCTGGTCAATTTGGGTAAGAATGAACTACTGAAACCTGGCAAGTATTCTGTAGCTGTAATGCTGCCCCAAACAGTCTCCGTTCGTACCCTTCTTCAGATGGCAGAAAGATGTCCTTAGCGAACTTTCATAAGCACGATGCTATTTCACAAGAATCTTTGTGCCCTACCGTTTCATGTCAAAACATCGTTGTAGAAACTTTTGTGACTGCACCATTAACACAATAACTGCAACAGGAGTATTGCCTATAGTAAAATAGGGATGAGTTTTCAAACAGAGCCTGCTGCAAATCTGAAAAAAAAAAAAAAAAAAAAAAAACACAGACACAAAGTTGAAGATTAATTTTTTGTTAAATGTGAATTTCCTCGTAGCCATTTGTAAGTAGGTTCTGCTTTCCTGTAATACGGTTGGTTTTCTGACAACAATCACAGTATTTCTCTCTCATCGTCGCGAGTACACTATATAACACATGTGCATACGTCGAAACAATCAGACCCAAACCGTAACTTGTAATGGTTTTTTAATAAACCGAATGATTCACGAGGAGTTACCGCCCCTCACAGGGCTTATTCCTTACATCATTTGGAGCAAAATATGTCATAAATGTGGGTCCTATTCCCAATATTTACAGAGTTATTCGAAACATTTGAAAAATGACAAATAAAATAATAACCCTTTCAGATGTAACTACAGTGATGTATTGTCAGACCGTATTGTTTACAGTTGAGCATCGCAATTGCGTCTATCAAGCTTACAAAAGATGTTCAAAAATGTTTCCATCTACTTCCATACACTTGGCCGCACGCTTATGAACCGCACGTGTCGCTCTACGTACCTGCACACGGCTGTCTTTAATTTCTGCAGCGGCATGCATGATACGCGCAGGTAGTTCCCCATGTGTTTGTGCAGTCGTTTAGTAAACAATATCCTTCATCCATCCCCATGCGTAATAATAATCTAGTGGTAATATATATGACGATCAAGGAGGCCAAGAGTGAGAACTGCCTCGTCCTATCCATATCTCAGGGAAATAAATGGACATTTAAGTGTTCAACCACGCACGGTGGAAGTGAGGCGGTGCACAATCATGCTGGAAGATTATACGACGTCTCACTGCTAACGGAATATCCTCAAGTAACAGCGACAGTAATTCTTGCAACAATTGCAGATATACCAGAACCGTCACGCGTCCCGGGAAAATGAATGGCCCAATCAGCTGATCGTGTAGGACACCACACCACACATTGATGCTGAAAC
>NQII01015755.1:3419-14986 GCA_002778355.1 Clitarchus hookeri
AAAAAAATCGATGAAATTCAGATCATATCAATTAGTTATCAGGCACTGATTATCGGTCGCTCAGTTTTCACTATCTTCACTGATTTGGCTCAATTATCACTGTTTCAGGCTTAGAGTGCATATTTTGAGAATGGTATTTGAGAGGGCAGATCAGTGAATGTGTTTTTTGAATGCGATAAGTAGGTGTTATAATATTCTAATGCAGGGAAGAAATAGCTCGAACTCTTCCAGTTCAGCTGACGGTAGTCTTATTGGAACCTCGTCAACGTGAATTACAGAGACATTGCTCTATCATTCATCTCAATGTGTAACCATTTCTTGTTATTCGTGACTTTCGTCTTCCTTCTGAACAGCATTGCAATCCGAAACTTCCTTGTGGGCGTATCAATTGTTTTTTTGATGGCGAGTGTACTAAGCCTCGTGAAGACAACTGGTTAGTACAGAGGTGGCGGGCTCGTGAGGCCTGAGAAGCACTCACTCCAGATCAACACTCCGGTCCTCGTTCAAACGCGACGCACCGAAACACGGTGGAGGCCGTCAGTGGTTGCGCGTAGTCTTCTGGCCTTTGAACATCTCCGTGTTGTCCTTGTGTTACCTGTAGATCACTCGGCACACTGCTTCGTAGGTGCGTGCGGGAGGGGCAAGGGAAATGACGGAGAGCGGCAACATGCCACGTTACTGTGCCTCATTTAGTAGATGTGCCACTAATGAAGGAAACAAGATAAAAAGTACAACTTACCATAGATCCAATTTTTTATAATGCACGTTTTTGTATCACAAAGTAAATGTATTGAAAAAATTTACAGTACGTAGTGCTTTCGGACTGTAATATTGTTCTCCATTAAGTGAAAAATCACATATTGGTGACTTTAATGACTACAATATATTATCCGCTAAAAATAAATTTACAAATCCACAAAAATTTACACTTGATAACATTTCAAATTTATCTCCTAATAATGCATATGGACAAAGATCGGTTGTTGATTTAGATATACCAAATAAATTACATTGCAAATTTGCATATTGTTTAATGTAACATAAAAAATAGTTCATAGATTATGATAAATGATCAAACTAGCAAACATAATTGGTCGTAAAATGTTTGGTAATAAACTAAATTATATAAAAATAATAATTATATTAAATTAAAAATAAATTATGTTATTTATTATACAATAAAACAAGAATGTATTAATCGAGGAATAATTTTAAAATCATTAGTTTTGAATAAAAAGTATAGCAAAATCCATATTTTGGATTTTTAAAAATACAAAATTTCTTTCCTTTGACTGGAGTGGGACGAAGGCAAGATACCGTACTACCAAGTGGGAAACGTGTTGCGCGACTTGCTATTGCAGTATCCGCAAGGACCGGCTTATTTGGCGAGGCCCGAGCAGAAAAATGTCTGAGCGACTTGTGCAAAAACGAAGTTGAAATGATCGACGTGCAGTTGGAGTACGGCTGTCCTTCGCTGCGCAAGCTGGCGAAACTTCACGACGACGAGCAGCGACACGTCAGCGACAGGTCAGGACCTGACTGGACACGCGTGTAGGAACGCACAGCTGCTGCGCAAATGGAGTGCCTCGTCCTTGGACCATTAATCTGCTGCCTACGATTAGACAAGACATCACCCCGATATTAGTTCCGAAGAACAATTTTAAAAAATGAACAGAGAACGAATTTTATTTTGTATTATGGTATTTATGTATTTATCTGTATAATAAATTCTGTGTGTAAAACCATTTAAATGTGGTTTTTTTTAACCTAACCCATTAGACTATAATTATTTTCCTTAAAGAAACCTTAAAAAAAGGAAATTCTTCTTTTACNTTTTTTTTAACCTAACCCATTAGACTATAATTATTTTCCTTAAAGAAACCTTAAAAAAAGGAAATTCTTCTTTTACATAACCTATTTATGTATTGGGGTAAAACTGATGTAGGGCTAAACCTGCAGACGATAGCACAGATGGACCTGGGAACGTACACATGCCTTCAGGTTGAAACAGGAAGTGTGGAGGTACGGATCGTCTCATCCAACTTTTACGATCGACATCATATTCAGCATTCATACATAATGTCTTCGGACATTCCAGAGCTAATGGGATCTACGGCCGTGCTATGGACTTCTTCGTGCGTGGTACCTGCAGTGCCATCGACTTCTTCGTGCGTGGTACCTNGGGATCTACGGCCGTGCTATGGACTTCTTCGTGCGTGGTACCTGCAGTGCCATCGACTTCTTCGTGCGTGGTACCTGCAGTGCCATCGACTTCTTCGTGCGTGGTACCAGCAGGGCCATCGACTTCTTCGGGTGGGCTGCCTACAATAGCACCATTGCCGACTGCTATGGGCATGGTACCAGTGCCACCATCGACTTCTTCGGGAGTGGTACCAGCAGTGCCATCGAATTCTTCCTCTTCAGTCATATCATCTGCATCTACGGCTGAGGTTTCTATGTGTCTACCGGAATTTCCAGGGTCTTCGGGAATGTTTGACACGGGGACTGCAGAAGCGTCATCTAGTTCTTCAGCTGAGGCAACTTCATTGTCAGCTGGACCATCGACATTTGTTCCAGAAACAACTGTATGGCCAACCACCTCTGCTGAACCATTCCGACATTATAAATGTCGCTTTTGTGAAAAGACCTTCGCGTGTAGCAGCAATGCACGACCTCATGAGAATCATGGCTGTACAAAGAGCACCACAAAAATAAATAACACATGTTCGAAGTGTGGGGTGTCGATTTCGCGGATAAATGGTCTAAGGGTGCATAAAAATATGTGCAAGGGGCTTCCCCCAAGTAACGTAGAGAATAAACCTTCACAGTTATCGACGTATGTTGACATTCCTGACCTTATCAAACACAAACGTGCCGTAATCAATTCCCACAACTATGACAACCAATGTTTCAAGTGGTCAGTGTTGGCCGGATTTGTTAAGTCATAGCATCCGCAGCGTATGGACATGAAGGATGTCGAGGTGGAAGAAAAGTTTGATTTTAGCGGACTGGATTTTCCGACTCCTCTACAACAAATAAGGGTCTTTGAGAACAACAACCCTGGCATGTATGTAAATGTGTACTCGCTGAATGCCAGGAGGAAAATTGGGCCCACAACTGCGACTAAGAACGAGAAGCCTGTACATATCTATCTTCTGATGGTGAAGGACGAAACTACAAATATTTCGCATTATTTTTTCATAAAAAACTTTTCAAGACTGGTTAACTCGCAGATTACCTCGCATGGGTACAAAGTTCATGTCTGCAAACAGTGTTTTAAGCATTATATCGATTACCCACGGAAATCAGGACTAACTGGGGAACAGTGCCTTGCAATACACAAAACAAAGTGTGCAAGATAAATGTTGAATGTGTATATGCGTTTCCTCATGTTGTACATTACCGAATAAAACAATTTTTTAAATAAAATGTGTTGTGTTTTATTTATGTTAAAACCTCCGAATTATATAAAAACTATTTAAAATAAAACATAATTACTTAAAAAAATAATATGTCAATTTACATGACCTCGTCACCATTTGGTACAGGTCGATAGCACTCTTGCCGACAGTAAATTATCTCTGATGGTTGATACATGAGTTACAAACAAAGTGTCTAATACTGGAAAAAATATATGTGTTGAATGTGAAATTTAGTATGGGTGGAGGGATAATTTACGTCATGTAGGTTCAATGATTAATTTGGTGAGAGGAGGGGTGGAGGTGGAAGTGTTTGTTAAGATTGTGGGGTGAAGTAACATATTTTCTTCAATTTTTAAGAATTGTTTTGCATTTTTTAGCAATTTTTTTTCAAGGACACGGGGGTCAAAGTTAAGGCTAATGTCATGGGTGACCGTCAAGGGTAAGGGTCAGGATCAAGGTCAAAGTCATATGTCATGTGTCAAAGGACATAGGCCAATGTCATTGGTCAAGGTCATGGGTCAAGGTCGAGGTCATGGGTCACTAGGTTGTGGACGGGGTTAGGAGTGGTTAGGCGTGTGGTGGTGAGGGTATGGGTAGTGGTGAGTGTTAATTTTTTAAATAATTTTTATTGAAATTATTTTTTTATTAAAATATTTTTATTAAAATAATTTTTATTTAACTAATTTCTTGGGGTGTCGGGGGAATAACATCCAAAATGGATGTGGCGCCTATCAAGATTGCGAACTGCACCGACAAACATGGCCGCTGGCCGCACCTATCAAGATGGCGGACGGGTCTGGTTCCAACATCCTGAAATCCTGTGTGCCTCAACCGACATAAGCATCCTACTTATTGATTATGGACAAAATAAAAAAAAACAAAGATTGAAGCAAAAATAATAAAAATTCATGTGAAAAAAACAAAACTGGAATCCGATGATTAGGAACCAAGATATCCCTTAAATACAAAATCAGTAGCTGCCATTTTTGATCCAATATGGCGGATAACCCAACTACTTGTCAGGTTGACAAATTCACTTTTCTTACACACAGGAGGAAGGTATTTCAGAAAAAAAGTTGCCGCTTGTGGTAAAGCGGCTCCAGTTGGTTGACATCTTTTCAGATTTTGTTCCCCTGCCAACAGACGGGCGGGACTAATGAACTCGTTGCATAAGTGACAGACATTTGGAATAATGGCAATAGACAGATTGAATATGTGTAAATAATGATTGTGAATTAACTGTCTGTAGCCAATGTAGAGACATTGTTAAGGACTTTCGTTAGAATTGAGATTGACATTAAATATTGCGATCACTGAGAATAACAAGCGTTAATAGTGGAGATATGTAGTTGAATGTTATAAATATTAGCTGTGTTTATTTTTATAGTATTACAAATAAATTAAACATTAAAATTAGACCTTTTATCTTTAGTGGGACCTCCATCCCTCAGGAACTCGGATACACACCTGGCATCATGAGGAATATAATAAATGCCTAATTTGTAATTTTCTTAACATGTGTTTACAGAATTATCAAAGATAATAATTAATAATATTGAACCCACTTTTATGTTCAAATAATGATACTGACGATATTATTTTATACATAACTTGTATAAACTCCCATTTAAGTTTTAAATTTAAATATGTGAAATTTTTTTTATTGAATTAATGCCTATCTTATTTATTTAATAGTTATTGTTCATTACATCTTGAATTATTACCTACCCATTTTTAGTTATATACACATTCTCATTAAACAAAATTCAAATTCCATTAATATGTTCGCGAATATTAATAAATAATTTTGTTTATACCTACTTTGTCATTATACGTTGTGCATTTTCTACTAATAATTTGAAATGTGTCGAAAAATTTAAAATCTATTATGTTTTGTGTTTCAACTTTCTTTAGAATTTGCATTTTTAAATTTTAGAATGGACATTTTTTCTATTATGACGCCTTCTTTTACATTTGATGCATTATTAAAATTATTATTACATAGTATTTCTGTTAAAGTGAAAACTATTCAAGTGTAAATACATATAATACCAAACACAAAAGAAAATTGTGATACAATTTATAAGACTTCGTTTCAATGAATTGAAAGCCGATCTCCGTGTTGTAGATGGCAGTAACTTTAGATTTTGGTGCGAGAAGGGATGAGTACCGGATAGAACATCGATACATGTAACTTTTTGGTGGAAGTTTAGCTACGCCATCCTAATTTACCTTCGGTAATAACGCGGGGGAAGTTAAACCCACGCAATTGAGAAGTTTTAAAACTAATACTACCCCCTGCTATCAATACATGTGTGCCGGCCAATGTGAGCGGTGAATGTGCAGGTCGCTGGTTGGTCGGTAGCTCGGCGGCGTGCTCGAGCGTCGTCGCACAGTGTGGCGACCGCGCTCAGGCCGCCATGCCCTGCCCGGTTGCGCACACGTGTGTCGCTGGGGAGTCGCCGAATTTAGTGAGCGCAGTTCGTTGACTCGGTGACCTCAACACGTGGAGGGCCCCCGCCGCTCGCCGCATGGCATTTTTGTTCCACGGTGTGGCAACAAGGGGTCCTTGTCCTCTCCCACGTGCGGGCTCAGCGAGCACTTCCCCTCCGCCGCCCCCACCAGACCACGCGCCTTTCCCCTCCGCCTGACCTTGGCCCACACCAAGATGGCGCTCATTCACTCCGACGCAACGCGCGCGGGTTTGACTGAGTGACGACGCCGAGCGGAGAGGTTCGATGACCCGGCGACACGTGGACGGCTTCTCCCAGGTTCTGCTCCACGTGGCAGCAGGTGGGGAGGGGAGGGGGAAGGCTCTGCAACCCTTACCGCAGCCAGCAGACCACCCCGAGCAAGGTCGCGCCCAGGGTGTGCATCTGGTCCCGCCCTCTGCGGCCCTGTGGTCAGGCCCTTTCCCCGGCGTGCCCCACTCTTTACTACTGGCACCAGGCGCATTTGAATTGGGGGGGTTGCGCAATCACAGCTTTACGTCGGCGACGGTGCAATATATCGTATATCAAGAAATAAAGGTTTTCAAGAGAATTAAAATCTGTTTCAAAAGTGATTACAAAAGGCAAAAATAATTTACGAAGCAATTTCTGACAGTCTTGAAATAGTTAAGTAAACATCGAAGGTAATTTGTGGTCATAAAATATGGGGCAGAACTTTTGTTATCAATGTTTTGTGTGAATAACACAAAACGACAAAAACTGACATACAAAATTTTGCATCTTCGCTGTCGTAACTGTTCACATTGCTCTGTAGTACAGACATGAATACACAGCTGCTTATACCCTGTGTTACACCTAATTATGTAACTATAAACACGGCATCAAAAACCTATAACCCAGGGCACAGTTACAATTAACGCCAAGGTCATATAAGTAATGTGATCAATTGACGTAGTATTTTACTAAATGTAACTTGGCCACGAAGAGAAATATTCAACAACGCTACTACCACCAAATATGCAAATAGTTCTAAAAAAACAAATCGGGGGCAGCATCCTGTTTTAATGGTGAACCACATACACCCCGACCTTAAAAATATAAACAGCGTATGGAATGGCCACTATCGCATATCGATTCGTGTAAAAACCTCTTGTCCTCAAACAAAGCAGCAACAGATGTAAAACTCTTTGAAATACATTATTTTACACGTGCACGTTCGACGACCACTTCTGTAAACGGTAACTATTTTACCGAATACAGTATTAGACATGCAAGGAAAAATAAACCAATAACATTGCTCAGTAGAATAATTTTCTATCGCTTATAGACAAAGAACACTAATGAAATCTTCATCACTTCTATTGCTTGTTTACAAAAATTTAGATTATTTTTCGGTTCAGTTGAGTACCCGTCATTGGCCAAAAGAGGTAGGTATGTATATTTCTCATAGTATATTTATTGCGAACAAATATTGGAGATGACGTTAACGGCACCTGTTATCGACAATGCTACCTTCATTCACTGAAACCGTAAATTTAGAAACTTTCATTCCCCTTTTCTGATAATATTTTCTTCTTGAAAATTTACTACTTGGAGCAGTCGTGTAGAGTAAGAATTCTAAGAAATATAAGTACAGTAAATTTTAAAGCACAAGGCTTAAAATTTAGATAGCCTCACTTCAATTTTATCGCAATTTAGACATTGGGACTTAAGTAGTAGCATAATACAGTACATGCAGTATAATATAAAACAAACCTTAATATGTTGTCTCACATGGTAGAAAATTAGTTAATTACCAGCTATATAATAACTTATAATAAAATGTATATAATAACTTATGATAAAAAATGCACTGATAAGATTAAATCGTTTTGCTCAATCTCCGCAAGGAACTGTAAAGCATTGCTCATACAGGCAGTTGAATTTTGCGAATTCTTTCGGCAGCAGCGTACACTTCTCAGTTCTTTACATGCTCGAGCCACGGCTGTGATAAAGTCCATTCACAGATACTTCCAACTTTTCTGAAACCTTGCTACAATTTTACTTCCAGGATACTCCTCCGCCTCGTGCAAACAAAACTTAAGCAAGTCTAGAAAATTACACCAAAGCGAAAGCGCGCCGCATTCGTGCGCACTCACTGTAACACTATTTTGTATAAGAACTATTTCTTACTGGGCATTACCAACACACCTATTTTTTTCCTTGTTTTTATTTATAATAATTGTAAATGAAATATTATATTTTACAGATAAAATATAAAGTAAAATTCAAATTTAACCTTAAATAAGGTTCTTTGATGCTAACACAATGCTTATGAATTGTGATACATGATATATTCAGGAAACAACCAAGTACGTCATAAATGGGGTGATTTTTCAAATGTTGGATTCAAGAAGGGTAAAGAAACAGCAAACACAATATATTAATTGCCTGCTGTCATGGTGATAGGTTCCCATTTATTCGACTTGGTTGCACGTGATACGATCATGACATTTCTTCCTGTATACTATTGCTGGCTGAAGATTCGTCCAGGCTGTGTCCAAACAACTGCGGCCCAACCACGGAAGGAACACACGAGTGTACGTTCTTGAACTCTAACGTGCCACTGGAATATTATAGGGGGCCGTGGTGGCTGAGCGGTTAGATTGCTCGCCTCCCAACAAGGCGAACCGGGTCCAATCCCCGTGCGGGCCACTCCCGTATTTTCGCAAGTGGGAATCGTGCCGGACGACGCCGCTGGTCGGCAGTTTCTCTCAGGGATTTCCCCATTCCACCACCCTTACATTCCAGCGCTGCTCTATTCTCACCTTATTTCAACTTCATCGGCTCTCAATACGGCAAATCCCTCAACTCGACTCAACTCAACTCCACTAGAATATACGAAATTCACGCACCTCTACTGAAGAGTCCTATACTCGCGTTAACTTATTTAAATGCAGTCAGGAGCTCTGTTATGGAAAGTAAAGGCCGAGTCAGAAACTTCCCACAGATAAAATAAAATGCATGCTGAATGCCAGCACGAGATAGAGTGTACGTGGTGCGTAGCTAGAGAATCTGTACGTCAGGGCAGAGGATGTAGCTAGCAGGAATTAGAGGTTGTTAAGTGTACGGTGAGCCGTGCCGCTTGCTAAGTTGGCTGTACGTGTGAACGGTGCAGACTCGTGTCCAAACAGCAGCTACACGCTGCCAGGACCGGGTTCAGTCTGGCAGAGCGCTAGGCTCCAGCGCACACCGTAGTTTCCAGACTCGACATGCCAGAGCACGGCAGCCTCCGTGGTCCAAGTCGCTATTGTAAGGCGCTACACTCGCTCCACGCAGTACCAGGTTATGCCGTGAATATGCTGTGTGCCGTTCTTATTCGGCTAATTTAGTGCACATGCCGCTTCCCCATTATCCTGCTCACATGAAACAAGGGCTTTGAAAAAGGGTGGGACTTTATGTCTCGTCTACTGCGAGGTCATTAGAGACGTAACAAGTTGCTCAGAGAAGCAGGAACTGTGGAGTAATCGCTCGTGGCATGTAGAAAGGAACAATCCCAGTATTCAGAGCGATCTCGGGTAACCATGAAAACAAAGGTTGTAAGGATGACTGCACCAGGATTCGAATCCAGGTCCTCCCGAATGCAAGTCCAAAATTTATCCTCCACGTCACCTCGTTTGGTGGCGCTGACGAGCAGTTTAAAACATTAACGACGCTGTGAGATTTGCTGGAAAAACACCAGACAAGTATTTCGTAGTTAAACATGGTCATTTAATAAAAAAAAATATTTGAAGGGCGGTATTTCAGCCCGCACGATAATTACAAAAGTGGTTGCAATTAGTGGTCAGCTTACCATTGTGATATGGATCCAGAGCTCACGTCTTTGGTTAAATTTGGTTAGTTAAATTGAATAGTGATACCGTCTCCAACGCTGCAGTTCAGCTGGTTTGGCCATATGGCTAATGTCGTAGCAGTTGCATTCACAAGTGTATTATAGATTGAAACACTACACTAGCCAATCATTGCGAGATAGCTGTAGTGTGCTACTTCTCAACTGCTGCGTCCGCCGCTGAACCTGGTTATTCACGGCACGTCCATGGATCGTGTTCGAGCGTTTTCTCAATAATCACCTTACACCAGCATTAAATATGAGAGTAGGCGTGACTAATAGCCGCATCTTAAAAAAAAAACTTGTGGTACCACAATTACATGAGCGTGGGCTCATTTGCAAATAAAGCATCAACAAACAGTTACAGAAAAATGGAAGGGAAAATTAGATGATGTTGCCATAAAGTGAGATCGAGGCAAATATTAACAAAAATTTACCTACGGGAACTGTGCCCATCAGTAACTTTTAAGCATTTTCATTACTTAGTGCTTAATTCGATGCAGAATCATACACTCGTGGATAACTGAGAGTTGGCGTGCTTTCCGTGGCTGTCCTCTGAAACCTAGCTATTTACTGCCAGCTTCGTCTTCGTTCCACTGCAGGCCTCGCATCCTGCATCACCCACGACCTGTCTCATATCGTGACCCCAATCCAACCGGAGCTTTATAAGCGGTAGTTTTCATTCTGCCGTAATTTATCATGTTGCAGAATGCTGTCGCTTCGTTCCTTCATTATCCTCTGTTACTTCCCTTTACTACGTACAGTCTGGTCCTCTAAGTTAGTTGATTCATAATAAAGACACAGCAGTAATGAGTTTCCTTTTTATNTATAAGAACTATTTCTTACTGGGCATTACCAACACACCTATTTTTTTCCTTGTTTTTATTTATAATAATTGTAAATTAAATATTATATTTTACAGATAAAACATAAAAGTAAAATTCAAATTTAACCAGAAATAAGGTTCTTTGATGCTAACACGATGCTTGTGAATTGTGATACATGATATATTTAGGAAACAACCAAGTACGTCATAAATGGGGTGATTTTTCAAATGTTAGATTCAAGAAGGGTAAAGAAACAGCAAACACAATATATTAATTGGCTGCTGTCATGGTGATAGGTTCCCATTTATTCGACTTGGTTGCACGTGATACGATCATGACATTTCTTCCTGTATACTATTGCTGGCTGAAGATTCGTCCAGGCTGTGTCCAAACAACTGCGGCCCAACCACGGAAGGAACACACGAGTGTACGTTCTTGAACTCTAACGTGCCACTGGAATATTATAGGGGGCCGTGGTGGCTGAGCGGTTAGATTGCTCGCCTCCCAACAAGGCGAACCGGGTCCAATCCCCGTGCGGGCCACTCCCGTATTTTCGCAAGTGGGAATCGTGCCGGACGACGCCGCTGGTCGGCAGTTTCTCTCAGGGATTTCCCCATTCCACCACCCTTACATTCCAGCGCTGCTCTATTCTCACCTTATTTCAACTTCATCGGCTCTCAATACGGCAAATCCCTCAACTCGACTCAACTCAACTCCACTAGAATATACGAAATTCACGCACCTCTACTGAAGAGTCCTATACTCGCGTTAACTTATTTAAATGCAGTCAGGAGCTCTGTTATGGAAAGTAGAGGCCGAGTCAGAAACTTCCCACAGATAAAATAAAATGCATGCTGAATGCCAGCACGAGATAGAGTGTACGTGGTGCGTAGATAGAGAATCTGTACGTCAGGGCAGAGGATGTAGCTAGCAGGAATTAGAGGTTGTTAAGTGTACGGTGAGCCGTGCCGCTTGCTAAGTTGGCTGTACGTGTGAACGG
>NQII01015756.1:0-14952 GCA_002778355.1 Clitarchus hookeri
TAATACCAAACCGCTCTTGATGCCTGGATTGAATCGTGTCACGGGGACTCATCTCCGCCCACACATCGGTGGTGCGAAGGTTGACGATTCCATCATCCCTTAAGATATCCTCATCCGAGAACAGAAAATAAGACAGAAGTATCTCAATGGCAATGACCTGCACTGTGAACCAGCGGCAGGAATCTGGTCTTGGGAGAAAACCAGCTGCTATTAGTGGTGTATTGCAATGAATNCTGTGAACCAGCGCCAGAATTCTGGTCTTGGGAGAAAATCAACTACTATTAGTGGTGTTGTTGCAATGCATTCCCGTGGAAAACAGTCCCATCCATGCTGCCAAATGGTCAATTTCCATCTGTTCGGCCACCTGCCTTGTACTCGTGAGGGGAATCATTTGCAACATTTTGTAAATCATGTTCACCTGCATATGGTGCTTGAACAACACTCGGCTGATCGCCACAGGTATGTACAAAGTTGTATGTACTAATCTTACAGAGAAGACAATACAGAGCTACAAATGCTTTCCAGCACAGTTACTATCGTTCTGGAAATCGCGCGTTGTACAACCATGCTCGCCTATGCCTGGTGTGATCGCCGAACCTTCCTGCATACATTCCATATATTAGTTGATGGTCGACACGTCCCATGCATTTTGGGAGGTTCACAGTACTTTTTTCATTCCTTAACTTGACAGCCTTCTCTCTCCCCCTGCTCCAAGTTTTCCCCATGGTTGAATAACACTCTGGATGCAGCTAATTTAAAACTTCTGCATAACAATAAATTATCTACAAGTACAATTAAAATTCCTTATGCAAATGATAAAATTATGGAAATTAAAATGCACATAAATTAAATCCGCATAATTTAATTTTGTGAATTCTTCATATATGGCATTCATTTTTGTATTAAAGTTATAGGCAATTAAAAAGAAATTTCATAAATTCAAATTATTTTTTCCTGTATAAAATTAGCATTTTACAATATTAAAAAATATATTTCACAAAATGGAGGAAATGTCTTCATAGTAGTATGAAGTAACATTAAGGCCTTAGATAAATGCAAGTGGTTTACTTTGCGGGCTTAAATGGATGCCGGTCGTCATCCGTATAGATATGCCACCCAGCATGTACCGAGACTGGTCACTGTGAGCAGACACAGCACCTCGTNCCGAGACTGGTCACTGTGAGCAGACACAGCACCTCGTTCATGCTTGCCTGAGTACATCCCTCATTTATGACCATTCATATAGCTCATGTATACGTCAACGTCTGCACGAGGACATTGCTTGTGG
Source organism: Clitarchus hookeri (assembly GCA_002778355.1). Classification (NCBI taxonomy): domain Eukaryota; kingdom Metazoa; phylum Arthropoda; class Insecta; order Phasmatodea; family Phasmatidae; genus Clitarchus; species Clitarchus hookeri. Next base: position 1,289 of record NQII01015756.1, read on the forward strand.
ATCTCTCAAGGACATTCATTACTCATGAACTACCTCATTGCATGCCTCATGAATCGTCTAATATATGTGTCGTCAATTACCTGAGTAAAAGTTCCAATGAGTGCTTGCGTACAACCGCAATGAATTGCCTGAGAATATATCTGTCATAAACTGTTTAAGTATATGTCATTTATTAAATAAATGATATCATAACCTATTTGAAGAGTTTTTTGTTCATAATGTCCATATATTTAAATTTAAAAAAATATATATAAATGGAATGCTGATGTTATTGTTACAACCGGTAATTAAAAGAAAGATGAAAATGAGTTCATGGAGTGAAATAAATAATATCTGTAGCCAAATAAGTAAACATACCAAATTTGTCAGCTGCTTCTCATTTTCAGATTTTTGCTCCAGTAGTTTTTGCGATTGCTTCAAGTTGTCCTCTAGGTCTCTCGCCTATAAGAATGTATCATTGCATATACCAAATTGTCCACTGCTGTCACTATACCAANGTTGTCCTCTAGGTCTCTCGCCTATAAGAATGTATCATTGCATATACCAAATTGTCCACTGCTGTCACTATACCAAGAAAAACACATTCTACGCATAGGGTACTGATTAGTCAGAAATTATCATAAATGATCATGTAAAAACTTAAAACGTTAGATATTTATGCCCAAATATATATATCATAACTGGCACATATATTTAATGAAACAAATGACTCTAAGAGAACAAATGCTCAGGAAAATACATGTTGAGTTAATATGGGTAGGTAAGTTTACATATTTTGTGGTATCTTCTGTTTCGAATGACATTAAATTAATGAGGAAATTTACTATAATTGCCTAAGTGGCTTACAAGTTCCAACATCCACACAAACGATGCAGATGGATAAAGAGAAGCTACATGCACCGTGGGAGGAGTAAAGAGGTTTGAGGGCTCTTAACACCGATGTCTTGAAATCCGATGAGGGTGAAACAAGGCGAGTGTGGGGCAAGGGCAGGGGAAACGAGAGATCTCAGATAAAATCCGCCGACCAGCGGCATCGTCGGGCATGATTCTTACATGCGAAGATCCGGGAGAGACGCCACCGGGAATCGAACCCGGTTCGCCTAGGCGGGAGGCGAATATTATAACCACTACTACACTGCGGCCCCTGCTACTGCTTCCACTATCTGCTTACTTATAAGAATATAACTCCTATAATTATCTATGCTAGTACATGGAACCATGGCAGACAGCCGCGGAGTTCAGTTCTGCTATAAACTAAATACACTGAAGAGTCAAAAAAACTGGTACACCTGCCTAATATCGTGTAGGGCCCCCCGAGCACGCAGAAGTGCCACAAGGCGACGTGGCATGGACTCGACTAATGTCTGAAAAAATGCGGGAGGCAATTTGCACCATTAATCCTGCAGGGCAGTCCACAAATAAAATCTGCGCACATTTGAGAAAGGGTTGCACGTCTGTCACGTTTAATGATTCTCGTCAGTCGTCGTTTGTCCAGTTCTTTTACGATCTTTTTCCGGCCGCAGAGATGTCGAAGGTGTCATGTTTTACCGGATTCCCGATATTCACGGTACACTCGTGAAATGGTCGTACGCGAACATCCAAATGTTATCGCTACCTCGGAGATGCTATGTCCCATCTCTCGTGCGCCGACTATAACACCACGTTCAAACTCACTTAAATCTTGATAACCTGCCATTGTAGCAGCAGTACCCGATCTAGCTGCCGAAGGCATCGCGTTAATCTGATTGGTTCCATATCTCTGTTATTTGCATACGCCCGCCTATACAAGTTTTTTTTGGCTCTTCAGTGTAGTATCAATGTTAATTTCGAATATGCAACTGTTAGACTAGTTTATCATGCTGAAAGAGTCATAGTAACGAAATATCGTTACAGACATAGCAATGGTCAAAATGGATGAGCAGAAAGAAATCTACTGTATAACATAGCCTGCTTTTGCAGTCAGCTAGTCTGAAGAATGCATATCGGCCTGACGAGTTACGGTGAGAAAAAAAACATGGAGAGAAATATTTGGTGGCTCGGGAAATAAAAATTATTGTCACGAGATAGTTCTACAGGATTTTCCGAAATCGTATTCTTCTGTGTCAACTTGACGCAAGCAGAACCCCAATGACCTCGTTGCAGCAGGTTTGTACCACACCACTTAGCTTATCACTGATGTTAGCAAATATACTTTAAGCAATCTCATCATTACATATTTGACTCATTATAAGCAAAATACTCGTATGCTGAAAAATTTATGACAATTACACAATTGCAATATAATTTATTCTGAAGAATGCATTTCTATATATTTTAATTACAGCGAAGCAACAAAATCTCACAACTTGAAGAAGACACGCTGATTCCGAAAGTAATTATTGTTACCTCTTTATCGTGCTCTTCACTTTTCGCCTTCAGTTCTGCTTCTAGTTTGTGCACCTGCAAATGAGAATACAGCTATACAGGTGAGACATTGGAATGTTTTGTAAACATGAATCTATCACTATATACACCATACATTCAAAGACATAAACTAGTTTCATAGTCTTTTAAAATAATATAACAGTGTTAAAAAATATATTACTATTTTTTGGTGGACCAAAGAACATATCTTCACCCAAAAATAATATACCTACATAATTGAGCTAACACCTTTGAAAGATTTTCCCAAGAATATCACATATGGAGACCATAAGGATTTTCCTGACAGAATGAAATGGGTGCATGCTCACGGATTTCCACACAACATTTATAGAATGTGTGAAGATATTCTTCATGCACTGCTTGAAGACTCCACTCATGGCTTACCTGTGGAAAATGCTACTGGGTTGCCTGAAAACATTCTTCAAGGTCAGCTTGAGGGTATTCAAAATAATACGTCACAGGCTTTCGGTCTACATGTTATTGACACTGTAAAGATGTCTGCCACTAACTATATCAATAACTTCAAATTAATATTTCTAATACTTCCCTTTTCGACTGTACAAATACTTTCTGTATGGACTTATTGAAATTGTCCCTTTCGGAATGCATAAAGACGTCAATATGGACTGGTCGAAGGCGTAATTCATCAATATTGTTGCATGTGTTGTATGAATAAATTCTTCAAAAACTGCCCTAGTAAATCCCTCTTTAACTCCAACGAACATTGCCAAATTGGCATATTTAACTGAACTGCATGCCAGTCTTGAATGAGACTGTGTATCATTTTGACTGTTTGATTACTATAATTCATAGTACTGCAGTAAAAATATTGCAATACCATATCCAGATTATCAAAGCTTTATCTGTGGTCTGTTTTCACGCATCTGGGTATGAGACAAATAACAGTTCACTTGTGTATCTCCATCTCTAGATATCGCTGTTTCAAAATATTAATTTTTTAAGTTTCTGACATTTCTAATCAATATAATATTTTTTAAATTCAGGCAACTATTAATGTCAGTCCTAGAAAGAATGCAAGTGATGTGATTCAATGAGTGAAATTATTAATTCTATAGTGAATGGAAAAAAATTACTGTGTCGTTCAGTCGTTCCTCGGTTTCAGATTGTTTCTCTAGAAGCTGTTGGGACTGCATCATTTTGTCTTCCAAGTCTGTCACCTGCAAGCATTTCGGTGCACATTAAGATTGCCCACCTCTCTAAAAAAGAAACATGTCATGTATATATATATATATATAAATCAAAGTGCAATCTCAGGAATAGTTGCAGTGAATAAAATCATTTTGATGTTATGGAAATTGCACGATTACAAGAGAAGAATATGGAGTAACCCGAGAAAACGTTCCTACCACGATAAAATGCCTCAATTTATTTTTTCTANCGATTACAAGAGAAGAATATGGAGTAACCCGAGAAAACGTTCCTACCACGATAAAATGCCTCAATTTATTTTTTCTACTGCTTTGTTCCATACAGTATTTCAGCATCACAGGTCCACTTTTAGGACTGAAAACTTCAATAATCTCATGTCTGTAGTTCGTTGTGGTATTTGCGCATAACATGGAAGTACAATAGANTATATATATAAATCAAAGTGCAATCTCAGGAATAGTTGCAGTGAATAAAATCATTTTGATGTTATGGAAATTGCATGAATGTGAGTTTATAATTCATGTCTGTTTTACCTATAAATTCATAATGTTTAAAGCATTACATTTTCCAGTAAATTCTTGACTTCAAATAGGTAAACAAAAGAATACATTTTTGGGAAGTCAGTTCCTGTTTCTCTAAACCTCAAACCAGCTGAGGAAAAACAAATTGACTACATTCACACTACTGGTAGCCCAGTTGCCAGCATTCATACTCGTGTTACACACAGCGGCACACGCCAACCAGGAATGCTGTGTGTGGATGTGACACCTGATAGAAAGTCTAGGAACCGGAGACACATATATCTGTATTCAACCATCTACTGTCGCCTCACTACATCACCCACACTTACTTTGGAAGACACCGCTGCATCAAAATGGGCGTGGCTACCTTGTCGAAGAGTTGTTTTTGTCATTTCCGACAACTGTGAAGAACTGCTTGGCTAGGGGGTGCAGCAGTGTGACGATTACAAGAGAAGAATATGGAGTAACCCGAGAAAACGTTCCTACCACGATAAAATGCCTCAATTTATTATTTCTACTGCTTTGTTCCATACAGTATTTCAGCATCACAGGTCCACTGTTAGGACTGAAAACTTCAATAATCTCATGTCTGTAGTTCGTTGTGGTATTTGCGCTATTGTACCTTCATGTTATCACAAAGTAATATTATATACAAATTTTTAGTTATTTCCTTGAAGATGTGTTAATTTCGTACTATGGATTTTCCCACTTGATTCCAAATAAACCGGAAGAGAATAATATAACTACAAAGACCATCACCTAATTTACAATGTACTGATTTGTTACCTTTTTATTGTTTTCTTCATTTTTCTTCATACATTCTGCTTCGAGCTCCTGAACCTGCAATTGTGAGACAAAAGTGAATGTGTGAAACACTGGATATTTTAAAACACAAAATTTTACATAGTGTGCGATAATTAAAAAACAAAAATTACACTGGTTTTTGAAGCACAGTATCATTGCCAGAAAATACATAACTAACATTTTTCACAAAGAGAATAACCCTTGTGACAAAAACATATTTATTATCCGGACAATTCTCTTTTCCGCACTTTATTTGCAGACGTTAACGATAATATATCTGAAAATGTCACTAGAATTTTGTCCTCGAATACTACTCATTGACTACCAGTGAATAATCATTATGGATTTCTTGGGAACATCCCTCATAGGCTGCTTGAAAACATAATCCCTGAATGTCTGCCATTTAACTTTTCTCATAGACAACTGGATTTTATCTGTTTTGGACCACCACAGAACCTCATTCATACACTGAGGATGTCCTTAATGGACTTTGTGAAAATGTCCTTCATAAACAACCCGACGACCACTATAATGGAAAGGGCCGCAGTGTTTTAGCGGTTAGACTGCTCGCCTCCTACCAGGGCGAACCTGGCTTAATAAGAGGCCAGGTCTCTCCCGGAATCGTGCCTGACTATGCCGCTGGTCGGCGGGTTTTCTAGGGGATCTCCCTTTCCCCCGTCATTGCATTCCAGTATGGCTCCCTTCTCACATCATTTAACCCTCATTGTCTCTGTTAAGAGCCACCCAAATATCTCAACTCAACATTATAATGAAATACTTGAAAGGTTTCTGACATAATACATAATGACATCCCTCACTGGCCATGTGAATACATTCTTCGTGCAATTATTGAATATTAACATCATCCTACTGAATGCCACAGCATTGTTAATTGACTTTACTATGACAGAATCCACCATTGACTGATCTAGGATATCCATTTTCTTATTTTCTCGTTTCATGTCCTATACAAATATATCATTCTCAGTTTTTCAAACAAAATATTTGACTTTTTCTCATTAATGCAGGCATAATTGAAAATCCGAGGTTATCTTACCCCCAGTGCACTGCCATGCCAAGGACAACATGACCGACTGCATATTGACTTCGTTCATGGACTGCATAGTAAATTTCTCGTGATCTGCATGAGGAAATTGATTGCTGTGCTATAACAACGATAATTCACTTTATAATAATGTTCCTTATATATTGACTGCAATTTTCCATCATGATTTGATGGAGAACATCTATAGTAGATACCACAAAAAAAAAATCCTCATGTACTGGTTAGAACAAACCTTATAGTCTGCCCTATAATATCCCTCCTGGAATGCGACTAGATGTCAATCTAAACCGATCTGAGAAAATCCCTCATGTAATAAAAAAGTTAACTGCCAAAGTATTTATGCATTGATTATCCAGGATAATTCTCATTGGATCACAGGATATGCCTCACGGACAGTCTGAGGATCAATGAGAATCAGTCAAATGGGACTTCTTATTGGCTTCTGTTGAACATCCCTCATGGACTGCCTAATAACATTTCCCCGTAACTTCCAGCGGTACACTACATGTTATGCACAAGGACCCATGTTGGAACTCCTCAGATAATCACGCATTAACTACCTTTGTATTACATTTGACAGCTCAATTCATACTGAAAATTCAATTCGTAATCTTGATGAAGAAAGCCCCGCCGACAAGTTTGTAACAACGGTCGTGGACTTTCAATGGCCAGTTCTCATCCCCTGCCCAAGCATGTCTCTCATGGTTTGCCCTGAGCCATGACTTCCTCAGGCCCGCCTAAAGACATGCTTCACAGACTGCCCAAGGATATCCCCTGTGGACTGTGCCCGAATATATGTATAATATGTACTACCTAAATATATCGTTTTTTTCTACCCTATTACATAAATCATGATCTTGCCGAAGACTCTCCGCATCACTACCCAACGACATTGTTCGTGGAGTCCAAGAATGCCTCTCCTTATCAGACTGAAAACATTCGAAGACTTTGTCAGAGAACATCTGTCATCAAATGTCGTGGTAAAATCCCAGTGGACTTGGCGAGTGAATTTCTCATGATGACCATAATAATGGCCGAACGGATTTAATGAAGTGAAATTGCATACTATTCAATAATATGACTATTTGCACACACATGTTTACAGTATTTTATTCTAATTCTGTATGATTCAGAAGACCCACAGCTTATGTTGAAATATTTTACAACTAATTATTCCAAGCCAATTCTTTGGTAAGGTTGAAAACATTTGAACGCTTAGCTTAGATATCGGTTATAGAGTACATCTTCGCCTTTATAGCATATAGTTTTATTCATTTTATGTTAATGCATGTTTTACTGACAAGCTTATCTCCGTCCTCCAACAGCACAAACAAAATATTGCCAAAAATGGCCCAGCAACACGTCTCATTTTGGTGAATGTAGAAAAAAACTTCGAGGTTCGAATAATTTTTCTAAGAACAATAGTAATGACCTCTTTTGTAACATTTTTGCTAGAGTATGTCAGATGTCCCACATATTAAAATACCATTTGTATGTGATTATTTCTTTCGGAATTTCAGTGCTATTCAGTAGGAACTAAAAAAAACTTACAAAATATTATTTATTCAAATATTTCATGCACTCATCTAAAATCATAGTAATTTCAGTTAAATGTAGACGAAATTTCTTATTCATCCCAACGATTGATGATTAAAAATGCAACTATACAGGTTATTTTTATTTATTGCGAATACCAAGTATCTTAATCTGTATAAATACAAAATAATAACATTAATAGCAAACCTATGCAACTTGGAAAGCATACAAAACATAAAGTTCGGAGAAAAAAAAATGGCAAAATAAAATCCATGTATTTTTTAAAATATTTTAATGAATCACGATTTTTCCTTACACCCAAAACCACTTTTTGCCATGTAAAGCTAATTTCTGGATTTAGAAAGAATGCAAGCGTGGAGCAAAATGAGACATTACTGTAGCCAAATAAGCGAACTTACTGTGTTGTTTAGAAGTTTCTCGTTTTCAGTTTGTTCCTCCAACTGTTGTTGTGACTGTATCAGTTTATCCTCCAGATGTCTTACCTGCAAGTGTCAGTGCATAAACACATTAGCTGATGGTCTTACCACGCCACATGACAATTCTAAGTTCTTATGTCCTATGTTAGCTTCCAAACATTAGACTAATGATTTAGTAACTTTCTGATGCAGTTTCCAGTAATTTAAATATGTTCCTGACACACATAAAGTAAGAATGTACTAGTAATGAAATTACTAATATAACAAATAGGCTTCGGAAGAGAAGACGTTAGTCTGAAATGGAAGTGGAATATGGAGTAAAGTGACAAAATCTTCGTATCAAAGTAGAGCACTTTGTCTTGTGCACTGTAGGTACTATCCATACGTGTAATTATGTGTGCATGCATATACATATCTGTGCACGTATAGTCTATATGTATGCATGTGTTTATGCAATAATGTTTGTACGAACGTAAGTAGATATAAATAGTAGGCCCGAGGGCAAGGGCTGGGGGCTAAGGACCGGAGAATCAGCATCCATCTAGGGTCCACCATATTCGATGATTTCACAGTCACCATCTTGGATTCAGCCATATTTTTTCCATCCACCAACTACTTTCTGCCTGCCATTATGTTTACGGCCACCATATTGTTTCCAGCCGCCATATTGGTTCCGGCTACCATCTTGTTTACACTTGTCACTCGTTCTACTTTCGCCTGCTAGGGCTGCTGGTGTCACTCTCGCTCTTCGCCATATTGGTTCTAGAGTTGGCTGCTAGGGGTGCTGCTTTATTTTATATTTCGGAGCTCAAAATATCTTCTGGAGGAGGGCAGGATCCAACTGCCGAGAATTGGGTCCGAATGCAGATGCCGTAGACCACTCAGCCATCGGTACATCATGGGCTAAGACAAGGGTTTAGCGTGTGTGTGCATGGAACGAATACAAATTTTGTCGTGATTAATCTAATGTGTAGTAATAATTTTATGTAATTTTTTTTACTATCCGAGACATAGATAATCAATAAGATTTTTTCATATACTCATAGTCATATAGTCATAGACATGCAATAATAATTTTTTCATATAGTCATAATTCTTTTTAAAATATTTGTAAAACAAATTTTTTGTTATATCTACAGGTAAGATATTTTAAAGAATTCCTTTTTAAATTATTTTTTCCTCAATATTTTTTAAAGAATTTTCTTTGAAAAATTATGAAAAGATGAACATAAAAAATATTATATAAACATTTTTATAGCCTTTTTATGAGGTTTTAATTTTTATATAATTTTTTTGGTATGTTTTTCGCCGGGGGTTACGACGCTTGCAGACATGAAGCGGAAGGTATATATAAACTGTAAGGTGAATCTCTCCCTCAGCGATTTCGAGAATACGATTAATTTCTCCTCTGTATATGGGATGATGAATACGTTTTCTTCGTCGTAGCCCAGATGTTTTATAATAATGTTCACGTGTATTTTCTGCCACANCCAGATGTTTTATAATAATGTTCACGTGTATGTTCTGCCACATATGTCTCAGTTGCCCCTAAGGGTTGTCCAGCCCCCACGACGATCCTCGGTCAAGGTTCTGGTGCTGAACATTATAAATAACTTATATTTTATTTTTTAAGTATATATTTTTATAATTTAAAAAAAAACTTAAAATTACCAAAAAGAAAATATATTCTTAAAAAGAAATACTTAAAAAAATATATACTTAAAACGAAAATAAATAATTTAAAAAANCAAAAAGAAAATATATTCTTAAAAAGAAATACTTAAAAAAATATATACTTAAAACGAAAATAAATAATTTAAAAAATCTTACCTATGACTAAAACAAAAAATAAAAAATATGTATATTAAAAAAACATTCATAACTATATGAAAAAATGTTATTTCATGTCTACGACAATATTAAATAAATATTATTATTATTGGTCTATATAAGTCCGGATAGTAAAAACACTAATATAAAAAATTCTTATTGCATGTCTATGACTACATGAAAAAAATATTCTTATTTCTGGTCTATGTCTTGGATAGNAATATAAAAAATTCTTATTGCATGTCTATGACTACATGAAAAAAATATTCTTATTTCTGGTCTATGTCTTGGATAGTCAAAAAACACTTATTTAAAAAATGTATTACTACTCATTACAAAATCATGACATAATATTTATACGTCCTCTGCACACACATCCTATTACTTCTTTCAAACCCTTGTCGCAGCACATGTCCCGATAGTCGTATGGTCTGTAGTGACTGCATGTCGATCCAGGGTTCGGTAGTTCGATCCCGCTCTCCTCCAGAGGGTATTTTGAGCTCCGAAATAAATAAAAGCAGCGCCCCTAGCGACTAACTATAAAAATAACAAGGCGGCCGAGCGAGAGCGACACCAGCGTCTCTAGCAGACGAAAGTTGAATGAAGGACAAGTGGAAACAAGTTGGCAGGGTCGAAGGAACATAAGTAATGGGGTGGCGCACTCTAGCGGTAATAAACAACATTACAGGTATCGGTGGTGCACAGTAGCGGACGACGAGGGAACTGTGGCACGTGGAGCACATGCGACAGGTGCGAAGGTAATTGGAAAACAAGATGGTTAAGGAAAACACAATGGTGGCCGGAAACAAAATGGTAAACGGAAACAAAATGGTGGCGTAACGTAAACCAAGATGGCGGCCGATCCTCTGGTCCTCAGCCCCAGCCCTTCCTCTTGGACCTACTATTTCTATCTACTAACGTATGTATGTTTATGCGCGTATGTGAGTATGTTTGTGCTTATAAATGTACATACGCATGTATGTGTGTATGAGTATGTGTAAATGCATGCATCAGGCTATTAACGGGAAACTGAACACTTTTGGAAGCTATTCTTAAGGTCTACTTCTATGAATATTGTGTATCCTTCCACCATATGTAATATTAACCCTGAAATTGGCTTCATAACTTTATTAATGCGTCGGTCAAGGGAAACTGTGAAATTATTAGAAATGGAATCATTTTACAAATCTTCTCATCCTNTATTAACGGGAAACTGAGCACTTTTGGAAGCTATTCTTAAGGTCTACTTCTATGAATATTGTGTATCCTTCCACCATATGTAATATTAACCCTGAAATTGGCTTCATAACTTTATTAATGCGTCGGTCAAGGGAAACTGTGAAATTATTAGAAATGGAATCATTTTACAAATCTTCTCATTCTTACACTTGTGTCTCTCTCTAAATAGTATAAAAGAAAGTCGCTTATCCGCGAGTCTGTGTATTCGCTTAGTGCTTCTAAACTACTTGATGGATTTTGATGCGGTTTTCAACATCATTTAGAGAATTTCTTGAGCAAGGTTTTGGTGTATAATACATTTTAAGGATAGTGGAGAAATGTTGAACCGTTTGAAATCAAGTCGGAAAACCCGGTTTTAGGGCGTTTACATGGCTTGCACTGACTAAACCATAAGATTTACATCAAATTAATGTACTACAGAATTGTAGCTTTCAAAAAGGTCTACAGAAAAGTCCGTGATAGCATATGTTTATTTTTAAGGGTGACCCACAGTAACCGTTTTTGTCTTTCAAAGTATCGCTCCGGGCGAAGACGGGCTGGTTTCGTAGTGTATTATAAAATATGAAGCCAAATAAATCATTTCAGCGCCAACTTTAAGTTATGGAACTACTTTTCCCCCGTCGTTACGAACTTTACAGGGCGCATGCCACTCAGTGTGCCCCTTAAAATACACGCAGGTAAAGGCAGTGACATCATTTCAAATGCCTACTTCAAAAGCGCTCATAAATGAACAGTCTAAACGCAAGTATGAATGCATATTTTTGTCATCATGCTACTGGCCACTGTATTTTGGGCAGTACAAAAAGAATAGAGAAAAATCAAATCAATAACATTGACAAAATAACGATCACATTATTACACCCTTCACGCCGCCAAATGTTGCGCAGATGGCACCTTCTTCCCTCATCTCTGGATTTCTGTTGATTTTAAGCAAATAAACGTTATTTCACTATAAATGTGACAGATGACAGACTTATTCCCAGAGTCAGTTTTGTTACCTTTACATTAACTTCCTTTTGCGCTACATCGTACTTCTTGTACACACACCTGAAGGTGTGAGATGCAAGTAAACATGTGCGAAACTGGGGAAGCTTTTCTTCTTCTCATACATATGTCATATCGCACACCGTACAACCAGAATACAACTCCATGACATTTCAAACAACATGGCAATGTTACAAAAGAAGTAAATGATTTTCACAGAGTGATGTGACGCAGTGTTCCTTGCCACTTTTTCATCTGCCTCCAATTTGGATTTCACGTGATATTGGCGTAAAATTTTAGCCCGTTATCTAAAAAGTGTTTTGGTTTTCGATTCGTGATACACGATATTAGCCAGAGGTAAGAAGAAATCCTGCTACAGACAGGTCTGTGGGCGAAGAAAAACTCAAGATGGATCTCCCTTCTCGGCTTCTACAAGTAAAGCAATAATGCTAAGCGGGTTGCGGCATGCCAGATCTTATGGGAATAATGTTGCTCCAAACGGAGTTTATGTCCTAATGGTTGTGGGAATGATGTAATGATCGAAGAGGGTTCTCGNGGTCTGTGGGCGAAGAAAAACTCAAGATGGATCTCCCTTCTCGGCTTCTACAAGTAAAGCAATAATGCTAAGCGGTTTACGGCATGCAAGATCTTAAGGGAATAATGTTGCTCCAAACGGAGTTTATGTCCTAATGGTTGTGGGAATGATGTAATGATCGAAGAGGGTTCTCGACTAGCCTTGGCTACCCTCGTTCTTGTTCCATGCGGCTCTTGATGATGATTTGCGGGGAGGGGATTTAGGCGCGTGTGTATATATATATATATATATACACTCATACTGCTGGGAGAGCTCGACTGGAGTTCTCTACCCACTAATAAGGTGCATGGTTAGTACCTATCTGACTCCTGTAACATTTATATTAGTGCATTTAACCATTTTTTAAATATTTCCTGTGGGAAGGGTTTTTGCAGTGACTATGCCAGTATTTCATTCTCTCTTCGTAGCTACAGGTTCACTCGGGGAAGAAGTCAGAACCCCAGTCGTGGCCATGGCTACCCAATCCCCCGACGCCGCGATGCTCGTATACTTGCATGATTTACCTTCCCTGTATGCGTATGGGGATTAGCCCTGAAACGCACTTAGCTCCCTTCCCTGTCCTAGACTTAGGGTAGGTTAGGAAAAAAAAATCGACTGGAGTTGTTTGACTTATTGTTGCAATGGCGGCGAATGATCGCCACTAACAGCTAATAGATTATGGGGCCATAGTCCTCTCCATCCGTGGAAAAAAAAAGACTATAGTTATGTAAGTGGTTTTCTGTCACTACGTAATGAAGCATTTTCGTATGTTCAAAATATTTATCTTAATCTCGGCTGGAGGACCGTCAGCCTAGCTGAACGACGACACTAGGAGTTCCAGTTAATGGTTGTGACTCCTGTCAGCTACTGCGAGAGATTTCCGCCCGAGATAATAAGTGCAAGAGTGGGACTTACATCTTTCTACGATGACATTGTTGAGACTCAGTGGTGCGTAGTTATGAAAAACCCATTGCAGCCTAAAATGTACTTGATTACTAAAAAAATTTCTTTTTCAAAGTGTGTTTGCAGTTGATGATAAAATTTTACACGTTTACCTTCGAGATCTTAAGATAAAATAC
>NQII01015757.1:0-16147 GCA_002778355.1 Clitarchus hookeri
GCGCCACTCCATACTCATCTCAATCACCTGATCGGCTCTCAAGACCTCGCTGTTAATAGCCGCCCAAATCTCTTCGCTCGCTCGCTTCACTGAGAATGCTGTGAATTTATATGTTTCATATGTTATACAATATCTAATGAACTGTTATAATGTATTCGTGATGATTATACAAATCTTCGGCTCTGCGTTACAGACATATTTCTATATTTTATGCAGCATGTAATTCAATTTTTGGACGCATCAAAATTAAATTTGTAAGAGAAGTGAAACTGTCATAAAAGGGGTGCCTAAATATCCTTCTAAGTTGGGGACGTTGTTGTGCCACTGAATGAAACGAAAGTTACGTAATTTATACTTTGCTTTATGGCTTAAACCGATACATGTAGACGATATCTTCGGTTTGGTAGGAAAATCAGCGTGGTAGCACAACGGAGTCACAAGAAATGCTGAGCGGAAATTTTCGTCCACGCCCAAAATTGCCGCGAGACGCCGCGGACACCCACCAACACCTCGCTTATGTACGGGACTAACTCAAGGTAATGTTCGCATCGTAGTTGTGTATCCGACCGAACGAGACCACATACGAGGGTTATTCGGAAAGTAAGGCCCGATTTCTTATAAAACATAAACCATCATAGATTTTTTCAAAAAACTTTATTTGTTTAATTACTTACATGTTTCTCTATTTTTCTACATAGTTTCCATATTTTTTTTAACATTTGTCATAACGTTCTACAAGCTTTTGTACGCCTAAGTCATGGACGTCTGCCGCCTGTGATGATAACCAGTCTGTAACTGCTTCCTCCACGTTTCGTCCCCTGTGACAATCTTCTCTAAAAATTGATCACCTTCCTTATGATATCGGTCCAAAAAATAAAGAGCACATGTCATTCTTTTCATTTGGTGTTCCTCAGTAATCAGCCTGGGAACCCAACGTGCACACAATTTGTGAAATTGCAAATTTTCAGAGACAATTTTGTGCAAAGTTATTCTTCCCACATTCGGAAATTCCAATGCTAAAGTTGAAATTGTGAATCACCGGTCTTCACGAATCTTTTCGTCCACGGCTTTGACCAAATCTTCTCTGATCACTGATGGTCGGCCTGATCGCGATTCATTATGGACATTTTCCCGTCCGTCCTTGAAAGTTCTCACCTACTGACGCACTTTGCTGTCACTCATCGCATTGGGGACATACACTTGACTTATCTGTCGATGAACTTCCGCTGCTGAAACGTTCCTTGCTGTCAAAAACCTAATCACTGACCGTATTTCACAGTCGGCGGGCTGATCAATTGTTTTAAACATTTTGAACTGAAACTGCAAAGAGCGCACTGCAACAATAACAATGCAAATGGCGTCGTTTGACGAGGCNAACTGCAAAGAGCGCACTGCAACAATAACAATGCAAATGGCGTCGTTTGACGAGGCATGCCGGGAGTTGGTGCGCATGTGCATTACAATGTTCGCGCGACATTCGATTAGCTACGGCGATTCGGATCTTACCTTCCTAATAACCCTCGTATATTTCAATCATTTTATTTGTGAAGAAGTTATAGTGTCAGAATGGATCACCCTGCAAACGTCACATCGTCGTTTCCGTCCTGTTACCCCCATGAGTCGGTCTGATTTTAAAAACGTATTAACATCAAAGTGCTCAGTCATGAAGGAAACGCGGAAATAAATACACGCAAATAAAAAGAAGCTTTAATCGTAGAGGGAAAATGGGAGAGACTGCCCTAGGTGGGCAGTAGCCAATCTCTGTTCCGGAATTAAGCTGCTCTTCTGCCATTACGACTATCGTAAACGACATGGAAAGGATTTAAGGTTAGAATACTGTTTACGTAAACGAGTCCTTTGAAATGTTTTTATACTTCCTCTAACCAAATTTTAATGCAGTTTAATTAAATTAAAAATAGTACAATTAATTTCTTCATGTAAAATGGGTTATCTTGAAAATTTGCACGTAGATAACCCTTGACCACGTGACTTTAACAGCTGTGTTGGTGCGAGGTAGGTCAATGTTGGGTTCAATCGGTCTACCTCATTTTTAGTCTACGGCTTCAATAAGGAAACAGCGTGCGGCATTGGAGAATGCTCGGACTGGGGTATTCCCCCGGACTACGCCCCATGACGCTCCCCATGCGCCACCAGCAATAGGAGGGGGGGGTAAGCCAGCCGGACGTGACTGGCAGAAGTAAAGACGTCCGCGCTACCTTCCCGCCACGCCCACCAAGGTCGCGCGAGGAGAGGGTCGTAACTTGGGCGCCGGGCGACAGGGCCGCGACAGAGCGATTACCCACCAACCTGTCCTCCACACCGCTATGACCGCCCGTTTCGTCGAAAGCTCACGTCACCCTCCAGATGGATTTTTTTTAAATGTCTTTCTGATTCAAACTTAGGAGTATTTATTGAATAATGCAACGATATAAGCTTAGCTAATCACCTTCCCCATAATTACGGACATAATAGATGAACTACGCAACAATTAACTTATTACAACTTTTTACATATTAATTTTTTTTCACCTTTAAATGACAACCAGGGAACACCTATTAACAATCGGGTATAAATATTTGCACAGAACTATGAAATGTAATGCTTCTGTAATGAAACATTTCCAGTAAATAACACTGACTCTTCTGTAATGACACTTAAACGAATAATTCCTGTACACGGGATGATACAGCCTCTTAAGTATCAAGGGGCCTCCCTATAGTCCATTCTTAGATTCTTCGCACTTTTTGAATCAAACCTTTGAAAAGAAAAATCACACAATGTATTGCTTGTTTGGTTGTTTCCTACATATATCACGTGTCACAGCGGTTTATTCTTCCATTAGCATAAAAGCATCTCATTTTTTGACAGTTTGAAATTTTAATTGTGTTTTATCTATAATTTAAAATATTTCATTTATAATTAATACGAAGAAAAATAGTGAAAAAATAGGTATGTTGTTTATGTCTAAGTTCTCATGGAAAGTATTATTAAATGCGAGTGCGCACGAATACGGTGAGCTGTCCCTTCGGCGTAGTTGTCTAGACTTGATAAAGCTTTCTTTGCACAAGGCGGAGGAATATCCTGGAAGTATAACTTTATCAGGACTTCACAAAAGTTGGAAATAACCTTAAGGCGTTCGAAGGCCACTCCCGGCCGGAAGGAAGCATTGCGACCGCGATGGAAAATAACACTAACAAACTTCGCGTGTGTTCTGTTTCCTCAGAATTTTAAGTGTTTACATCAGGGTATTGATACAGCAACCTGTTCAGAATTTATACAGCTTTGTCGCTCAAGTTTAAAGCACAATTTTTACACAAATTAAATGTAAAAAGTGTGCCCCTTACAGCGATTTTCGATGAATTTGACACTTTCCGACGACCACGTTTATGTTTCAGTAACCAAATTTATGAAGTGGCAACAACATATCAACCTACATTTCTGCCCTGAAAGAATATTTACCCTAAAATATTCCATAGTTTTCCAAAATGAGGATAGTCACAACTGCTTACAATGAGACCTGCACGATAACTAGGGAGGGATGCCTATAGTCACTGTTTCTACCATCGTCGAAACATTGCACGTGAGTGATATACTCCATTCGCGGTCAGTTCAAACCTTTCCAAAACACTGCTTAAGTTCATCTTCCAGGACATTCGCCCACCACATACAAAGCTTAGAAAAAATCACCAGATTCGTGCGCACTCAGTGTAATAACATTTTGCATAACAACTTATTTCTTACTAGGCATTACCAACACGCCTATTTTCTCTCTGTGTTTATTCATATTAGCTGCAAATGAAATATTACAATGTATAGATAAAATGTAGGTAAAAGTTGCAGTTGACCAAAATAAGGTACTTTCATTTAACACAAGTATAAAACGCTTGTGATACACGACATATTTAGGAAACAAACCAAACACGTAATAAATGGGGTGTTTTTTAAAGGTTTGGTTCAAAAAGTGTGAAGAAACCACGAATAAGATTTTATATCCTGTTCCCCGTTAAGGAGCACTTTTGAAAACAACCTTTGCATAATGTCACTGCGCATACATTTTAGTGAGCACACTGACTGGTATGCGCTCAGTAAAGCTGGTAACGACGAAGGGAAACTGGTTCAACGTTTTAAAGTTTGAATCAACAGTGCTAGGTAAACATTTGTGACGAATACTGAAATTATTTCTTATGATTTCTTATTCTGTGGTGAGTAACTCGAAAGTATAAGTTAAGGCTGTTATAAAATTTAATGCTTTGGCATTTGATTTAACAATCTGAATTTGCTCATCACCATGTTAATTGTGGAGGATGGCACAATGGAATTGTCAAAGTTAAAATTCAAACAGTCGGGACTTAACGATTTCAAAAAGTTTAAGCTTACAGTCAAAGCCAAGCAACCATTTTGCTGAGAATCAGTAAGAGGTTAGGTGGCCCGAATATATGTGTTTGTTAACTGTAAGGCGATTTACATTTCGGTATATTGAACCAAACTAGTGGTAGAAATTGCTTGTCTAAGTAAAAGAAATGACAAACGAATTTTATGTGAAGAAGAGGACACAGAATTTATATTTATAAGTAAAGAACTTAGTTAATATTTAGTCTCAAATTAAAATTTTATATAAAAGCTACAAATTATTATAAAGGCAGGTACATTAAATACGTTGTTGCGTAATATACAAGATTTATGTACATATTGAGATTCGCATATTTACGAAGATTGCAGAACTAATTTTCAATTGTCTGGGAACTTCTAATTGACGTTGCAATGTGTAGCGGTGATTTCGTAAAACGAAGGGGAATAAGTCAAGTGCTTAAGTTTTCAGTTGTTAAAATGCCTTTAAGGAGGACTTGAGTAAAGTTGGAAGTAGCCATGAATAGACATCAGCGCGTGCACTCAACGGAAGTAACCAACAAAGAAACCAGCGTGTAGGACAGGTATGCTCTGCGTCGAACACCTGCCGGCGTAGAAGGTCGTGCCGCGGGGCGGCAGGATGTCGCGCACTTCAAGGTCGATACCGCCGTAAGTAACCCGGTTCCATAATTCAAGCCTGAGGTGATTTTCTCTCCTCCGGGCGTAGAAGCACGGAGTTACTACGGGCAACACTGGGGCGCGGTGACCCTACAGTGTATGGCATATATGTAGTCCATTCTGGTTACTTCCAACTTTCCCGGAGCCCTGCTAAAGTTCTACTTTCAGACTAAGCGAACAACGTTTACCCAAGTCCAGGTAATTACACCGTAGGGACAGCGCACCGTAATCGTGCGCACTCGCTTTAATAATAATATTTGGCGTGAGAACTATTTCTTACTGGGAATTACCAATACACCTATTTTTTTTGTTTCAATTTATATATGATTAATTATTGAAATAATATAATTTATAAATAAAATATAATTAAAGGTACATACTACCAAAAATAAGATACTTTTATGTTAACAGTATTACAAAATGCTTGCGAAACGTGAAACATTTAAAAAACAACGAAACACGATCATCATGGGGTGATTTTGAAAGATGTTATTCAAAAGCGTGAAGATACTGCGAATAAACTATACTTATAAATATGTGTCCATACTCCATGCCCTTA
Source organism: Clitarchus hookeri (assembly GCA_002778355.1). Lineage (NCBI taxonomy): Eukaryota > Metazoa > Arthropoda > Insecta > Phasmatodea > Phasmatidae > Clitarchus > Clitarchus hookeri. The sequence goes on from NQII01015757.1 coordinate 5,585, forward strand.
TCATATTTTCACTTTTCTGCACCGGTATTTTCATATCTAAAAATTATTCTGAAAAAAAAAAAAAAACATATCAATTAAAAAAAAAATACACTTTACGAACAAACAAGCCCGTTCACGGTCCTCTAACAATTTTCAAAAGGCGGTAGGGCATGTTTTATTTCAGGAAAAACATGATTTGAATGTTGTGGCATTTAAAAATACTTTTGGAAATTCTACGAACAGGCACTCGTGAACCCTATGTCGTGACAATTCTTTGTGCTTGTATTGTTCCAGAAGAACAATACTTTTTTTTCATCTGAGCTGAAAATTGTAATTGTACATATTAACTGTCAGGTTTTTTAATTGCGACGTGCTGATTTTTTTACAGGGTTCAACGTGATTCCTCTCACCCTAAATCGCAAAAACTCCAACATCTACACCGTATTTCGCCGAAATCACCTCTATCATTTGTAATGTCACATGCTTTGTTTTGCCTGTCCTTATGCTCCACTCCAATGCAGTTTTTTTTTAATTAAACGCGGGAAAGCTAATCTTTGTGTTACATGTCTTACCGTTTCGTCGTTAAAAACGACAAAGCTGGTGGCTTAGAGAATCAGCGACGGGGATGTAATTGACCGCAGCCTGTATTAGGGAACCACCAGGCCTCCACCTGGATCACAGTGGGTTCTCCGGAGTGCAAGTCCACCGTGCTACCACTGCGTCGCCTTGCTGAGCCTGGTGGTTACACACACCTAAAGACTTTTAATAGAGGAGATTACAATCATTTCACGTCACAACGGAGCAACGGATCGACGTGATTTTTTTGTACAGGGATAGTTGGAGGGCCGGGAAGTGACATAGGCTACTTTTTATCCCGATAAAATATCTCATTCCCTCGGGGAAATTCTTATTGAAAAATGAAGAAAGTACACAAACGGAATAACAATGCAACGTAGCAACTGAGTAACAGATCGACGTAATTTCTTGCACAGAAATAGTTGGAGGGCTGAAAGATGATATTGGCTACTATTTATCGCGAGAAAATATCTCAAAATATTTACAAACGATAGTAGTGAATCAAGTTGGAAAAAAGTTTGCCGCCAGCGCGCTCTCATGCAATACACTGTCTAAACCGTTTTAAATGGAAAAATTTCCTGTAGTAAAGAATTGTGTAGAATAAAAAGACCTAAAAAAAAAAACTCCGCCGTAGCATATATTTATCTATAACAGGGAAATACTAATAAGTGTTTTTACCATTTAATTCACCGAGACGTTGAGTTTTATAATACTTATAGAGTATAGAAGATTACCACTAAGCAAAATTCAATTTTATTTTTTTAAAAACCCAACAATAATTCTGTAGTCCACGCGAGCGGAGCAGCGGACACAGCTAGTACTTAATATATTGTAGTTACAGTCGCGATGCCTCACACTGTGTGACAAATTTGTGTTAAATTAAATACGCTACACAAAGGTTATGTTATAAGCACAAAAAAAGGGCTAAAATTGATGTTAAATTAACCACGAAGATATCATAAATTATAAATACATCAGTAACATCTTACTTGATAACTATCAGTTATTTAGTATGTGTGCACGGTAAAGGTTGATTGTGACTTTTTGATATTAATAATAACTACTCAAAATATGTACACCTAACAAACATTTACGCACCCATGTGTTGTAGCTACAAATGTTATAAAGTCTATATAATGGCGATTTAAATGTTGAGTATTTGGTAATAATAATTTTAAGTCTAAGTTGGGCAAAAAAATTACGAAATAGTCATAAAATACGTCCTTAATTTATACAAAATCGGATCACATGAACACTTTATTGAAACCAGATCATTTTCTTGCTATCTTAATGTTGTATTATTCAAGATCACATGATGTTGTTACCCTTGGCTCTCGGAAATACAAAAAAACTGTTCGACTGTTAAAATGTTTAGTCGTTCTTAATTCTGTAAAACGTCAAACAAATGCTTTCGTTATGTTTCTTACCTGTGAAATATGTGTTCGTTTCACTACATTACCTTCTGTTATTCGCTATCTATAAACGAACTACTTTCAACCCTAGTTCATTTTTGTCCCTTAAATTTATACAAGTAATTTTTCGTGGTTCTGATTTATTTTATTTCAACTTCTTTCTGGCTGGATTTATTACTAAGTTAATANTATACAAGTAATTTTTCGTGGTTCTGATTTATTTTATTTCAACTTCTTTCTGGCTGGATTTATTACTAAGTTAATGTTCGTTCGGTTGTGAGTTCAACACAAACTGGAACGATATATAGCCCCGTTTGTTAAAATTAAGTCAAATAAATTGAAATAAACGGCTTAAATTTAATCTATACATGAAGATTTTTTTCACGAGTGTTATTACCCCGATACGCTTACATGGAGCTCAGTATCTGCGTGGTTTCTTTACTGAGAGAGTGTCAACACCAGTGGACTAGAGCTGGCGATGAGTGCCAGCTATCTGCCTATCTGAAGGACATAAATTGTTCCTTGCCNGTCAACACCAGTGGACTAGAGCTGGCGATGAGTGCCAGCTATCTGCCTATCTGAAGGACATAAATTGTTCCTTGCCAATCTGAAAAACGCTTCAGATGAAACGCGTGTGTGGGAAAGTCACCGCGTGAACTTCTTGGCTTAGGATATAACATGAAACAGTAGAAGCGAGAAACGATGAGTTCTATCATAGATGTAACAGTGACACCTTGCATTGCACTGTAATAGCATACCACTTCATATAAAACTTTCATCAGATACCAGTCTGAATTCTTAAAACCATCAGAAGTAAACAAAACAGTCAGATGTTGGTATCCTGACATTCCAACACTCGAACACACAGAAATCCGGCTGGAAATTTCGAACATCTGTTGGGCGCCATGCAGCTGGCAAATAATATTGGGGATTTGGGGGGGAGGGAGACATTATCTTGGTTTCAAAGACCACGTTGTCATTTGTATTACGGATGCAAAGATGGAAATTCGTCTTGCAAAACGAATTTTGTAACAGGATTAAAAGAGTAGATTTTTAACATTTATTTAAACTACAGATACGCCCTACGGAGATGTAATATTATCAAGAGAATATTAAAATATGGCAGAATACTGATGGAAAAAATATAAGTAAAGCGGTGTAGTACTGCGAAAGACACTGGCGTGATCGTCAAAGCGAAGCGCGCCATGCAGCAGGTCAAGGTAAAGGAAAAGGCAGCGAACGCAGAGAGGGACTTAATTAAAAAGCTCAGAGTCGAAACAGCTTCAGTGGTACGTGTCCCTAATGAGAATGGAAAAATAAAATAACGAAAGAAAGTCATGACTGGATTCCACTGGAAAAAAAAAGACAGGAAATTACGAGCACGGGGTTTCGAGGAAGCAATACAACGGTTCACGTTAAAATAAAGATGCAGAAAACTAACCAGTAATATATATGTATATGTAATAAAGTAACATTTAATGCGATTTTCGTTATGTTGTNAAGATGCAGAAAACTAACCAGTAATATATATGTATATGTAATAAAGTAACATTTAATGCGATTTTCGTTATGTTGTTTTAATTTATTTTTACCTATTTCACTGCAAGAAACTACAGAGCAGTTGTGACTGAACTTCCACCAACAAATTAATTCATAATTTTGTATTAATTGTAGAGTCTCATTAGCGAAATTACATCCTCAGAAGCTCAGTATGCATAAAATTGCCATGATTTGTTTTCTATTCTGTCATTGGAAATGGGGAATCGTGTATACGCACAGATTGTACTAATACGTTAAAAAAATGGTGAAGAATTTTAAGTTGAGTTGCTGCCAGCTGAAACCACATAGAACTCATTCGAAGCTCGGATGTGAGTCGCCATAATGTTTTCCTCCTATTGTCTGCAGTTATTCGCTAATAGGTTTTTATGAACGGAGCAGCAAAATATTAATTTGTAAACGGTGGGAAAGCAAAAATGGGAGAAAACATGAAGTCAGAATTACTTCATTTCTTAGGTAGCATATATTTAGCTGCTTAGGTAATAGGTGTTGTTGCACTCTCAACAGAAGAATAAAGAATAAACAGGAGCAACGAAACATGACACTAAAATATGTACATTGTTCTACTACACTAGACGGACACGTTTAGCGTTGCATTAAGTGAGTTCATAACAATTTTGATTTGAGTCCTAGTGGTGTCCATTAAACTGCTAGGTATTTATCTTACATGGTAGTACAATTTGTGTCGTGTTCTCGATATGGATTTCACCAAATGTGAATTTTCGACAGTTGCCTCATTATTTTTCGCATGATGTTCTGGAGTAGGTGACAGAATGCCACGTTGGTTATCAACGAGCGGCCAGGTTTTTCATTGTAAGACCGGTTTAAAAATCAGTCTGTTCATTTTGTGGATATTTTAAAATAATAAAATAATACTTACGTGTAAAAATGCTACTGTATTTATATCAAAATGTTGATACAATATCAAACACCGTGGAAATAGTCAACATTGTGTGTAAATTCGCTAATATAAAAACTAATCCACTTGTGTGTAAAGAAAAAAACCATGTCATTACGCATGCGCAATCACGCAAATCAAAGTCAATGTGTTTTCTAAATTGTTGACTATCGATCCCAATGTTGCATCTCTGGAGGCGAGACTCTCCTTAAATTTTTGTTAAACGAAAACCTTCAAGAGTTCTTTAATATTGTAAGACAATACATCTCAGTATTATTTACATATTCTTCAATTCTTATTGCTTTTAAATTTTGGTGACAAAAAGAATAATACATTTATGAATAAAAATAATGCAATGTTATTCCTCTTTAAAAAACCTGTTTTTGCTCAAAACGAAAGTATACGGCCATTGATGTTAAACAAAACAGTAATTTTTGTATGGAATCGCTGAAGTAAATTTTTTTTTCCTACAATAAAGGTAAACAGTATTTGAAATTTCTTTCCCTTGTTTACACTAAAAAAGTACACGATGATCGCAAGTTTTTATACGTCCTACTAAAATAAATTTATTTCTGTACCAGCGAACTAATCTGACGGGAGCGTGTACCTTAAGACATAAACTAATTTAAATTATTAAAAAAAAAACAAGCATCCATTGCTTAAGAGGAATTCCAACCACAAACTTCACGGACGAAAGGTAAATGTCGGAGAAACCTCGGCTACGAAAGTCATGAAGTTTCTTTGCTGCGCATTGGTCGATATTCAGCTAGTAATTGCGCCTGCGTCTTCTCCCTACAGATAGTCGCAATGCACGTCGATGTTCACTGGTGCGACAGCAGGGAGCGTTGCTGGCACTCAAGTGAAGGTAAGACAGTAATAATTGAACCAAAGAACTGCGGTGCAACGCGTGACTTCGAAGAACGGTAATGCGCTGGTAAAAGACGGTTCACCTCTTACATACCGCACAATGTGCCACTCACGCATCTATATAAGGAAGGTGAAAGGCTTTGCCTTCTTGAGAAACTAGTCCACGCCCCTTAAACGACGTTCAACACGTTGACTAAATATGAAGTAGGCAGATTTTCGTAGTCTACTTATGTCTCCGAAATTGACTCGTGAATTGTCTGCAGAGCTGCAGTAGTTAGTCAAATAAACGCAATGACTTTTGTTTACGTTGAATTTATAAACAGCGTAACTTCTAAAATATCACCGTTTCATTGAATCGCAGTCAGAAGACGAAGCATAACATCACAGAACACTCATTTATATTGACTGATTGGAAAGGGTTTACTAACTACCGAAGTGTTATGCCTGAAGACTTATCAGGGGACGGCTTCTAACTAACTTATAACTTAACTTAAACCAACACCCATGCCTTTCCTAGGATTCGAACCCAGAAGCTCCGGCACCACAGACCAGCAGCGCACCAACCTACTGCGCCACGGGAGGTCGGCACACATTTACATTAACAGCGAGCTAACTTAAGTNCAGACCAGCAGCGCACCAACCTACTGCGCCACGGGAGGTCGGCACACATTTACATTAACAGCGAGCTAACTTAAGTTCAGGACACGTGATTTCCACAGCTCTGTTGTCAAGAAAGCAGTTCAAATGTTGGGACTTGAATNAGCTAACTTAAGTTCAGGACACGTGATTTCCACAGCTCTGTTGTCAAGAAAGCAGTTCAAATGTTGGGACTTGAATGTTGGTTTTTACGCTTTCCTCCTCAAGCGTAAAATATATTTGTAAATTTTACTGAGAAATCATTAGTGAACTTAAAAACCTTTCTAAAAATACAATAATATTGGTTATAAAATGTATTTCTCATAACGTTCCAAGAGCCGTATTTTTTATACTTCCAAAAAAAAAAGTTTGTAATGACCAGGAATCACTTTAAGTCGAGAAGACAAAGTTATAAACTATTCTTTTATGTGAAAATTATTTTGCGTAAAACAAGTGAATGTGTTTACGAATAATAATCACTGAATTTTTTGGGAGTGACAAGGGGAAAGGGCAGTGGGAGAGATGGTTCCTTTTAAAGTTCTTTCGGTTGTTATAATATTCATTACCTTTTACATTACTTACCTGGGAAACATAACCTCATGCGATCACGCTGCTATGTCTTTCCCCTGAGCAGTAATGTTTATAACCGAATAAACTATAATGGTAATTTGTAGGATTGCAAAGCCAATAAATGTCATCCAAACGCAAACATACCTAAAAATATTACATTATTTTATTATAACACTCCAACCGTTTAACTGCTCAGTGCGCCTGCAGACTTAAAATGTAATTTTGAAGTGGAGTATTTCATAACATCACTAACTTTAATCCTTCCAAATATATTAACTTATTTTCTTGTCCGTGTTAATACACCACAATTAAACCAAGAAATAACAATCGAAGTCTGTAAAACGAAGTGGACGCATGATGGAAAAGTTGAAACACGAAAGATGCTGGTTCGAGTCTTGGTCTCAGTTATTATTTCTTTACCCCCCTCCCCCCTTTTTTTTTCTCGTTGAATACGATTATAAAACTTTTCCTTCTTTTATATTATTTTATCATTACAGTAGTTTTCGAGACCATAATAAAAATTATTTTATTTATACGTCTCAGCAATTTAAGTCGAAATAGAAGCCTTAATTTGTAATTTCCCAAATTTTGCAGTTTTTGCAAGAAAACTTTTTATAGATCTATAAAAAAAATTTGGCGGCGGGTTTACTTTCATCTTGTAAAAGCGCAAAACGTTTTCTTACATTGGAGAGCAAAAAAAACTGGCAAAGGCGTGCGTATGCAAATAACAGAGGTATGGAACCAATCAGAATAACGCGATACGGTCGGCAGCGCCTATATAAGACAANCGTGCGTATGCAAATAACAGAGGTATGGAACCAATCAGAATAACGCGATACGGTCGGCAGCGCCTATATAAGACAAAACGCGTCTGGCAAAGTTGCTAGATCGGTTACTGCTGCTACAGTGGCCGGTTATCAAGATTTAAGTGAGTTTGAACGCGGTGTTATAGTCGGCGCACGAGAGATGGGACATAGCATCTCCGAGGTAGCGATAACATTTGGATGTTCGCTTACGACCATTTCACGAGTGTATCGTGAATATCGGGAATCCGGTAAAACATCAAATCTTTGACATCGCTGTGGCCGGTAAAATATCGTGAACGAACGGGACAAACGATGACTAACGAGAATCATTATACGTGATAGACGTACAACCCTTTCTCAAATTGGCGCAGATTTCAATGCCTCCTGCATACCTTCAGACATTAGTCGAGTCCATGCCACGTCGTCTTGCGGCACTTCTGCGTGCTCGCGGGGGCCGTACACGATATTAGGCAGGTTTACCAGTTTTTTAGCTCTTCAGTGTACATTACATACTCCCCCTACGATTTAAGAGCTATGCTATGGCTAGTTCACGATGATTCGATCCCTTATATAAGCTATGACTAATTCCTTCTCCCTACCCTGATTATATCCTTTCACCTAACGCAAAAAAGTTACCTTGCCATGAAGAAATTATCAGTATACAGTCTTTGATCATTAACACAGTCAAGTTTTAAAAATATAAATATTTTTCATATACGCCAATACCTGCTCTAACTTTCAATAAAAATAAGAAAATATTTCGTTACTAAACGATTAAAGTCACCGCACTATTAACAAAATGTTAAAATGCTCAACTTATTTTCGAAAAATATAAAGTTACTGTAAATGTGACAGTCAGTGTTTAATTAAACATTTTGTATATGCAGTTAGGGACGAATTATTTATTTCAAAGTTAGAAGTTCTTTATCTACCGCGAGCAAACGCTGTAAACATAGTACAAGGTTGACGGTTTGTTTCCTTCATTTTTTTTAAAACTCATTGTGTGAAATAATTGTACGTTTATGGAAGATGCATGTTGACTATGCAGTGAAAAATTGATATCGTAGACTACTGTAAAAAGGGCGTAACCGTTACTGCGTTTAATATATACACAGCACGTTTTGTAAACATGAGCTCAAGTTTTATGGGTGAGTTTCATACTCCACAGCGTGAAAAAAGATCTGTGTAAACATATGACCGTAAAATATTCGTTCCGCTAATAGAAAACCTTGAATTTGTGGGTGACGGAAGAGTTGAGATTTTAAATTATGTTTTATCAACATTTGGAGGCGATTTCCTTAACTCATGACAAGTTGGAATTGTAACACGAATGTCAAAAATATTTCTCAACTTCCTACAAGCACTCACAAATTAAGAGGGAATTTGGAGTATTTCTGGGGGCCAAACTAAGCATTTAACTGAACATAAAGTGTGACTAATAACTATATAAAATTTGACATTGTTACTCCAAAGCTTCGAGCGCACGTATAGAGACCAGAAGAAGTATTCCCCGATCCATGTTCCCAAGCGCAGTGAGGAACTCACTTGTAAAGTTGCTGCTTCATTATACGAAAAACAGCGTTGCATAAATACCTGCAAATTACATGAATATTAAGGGTGCCATTTTTTCAAGAAGTGTTTTGCGTACTCGACGTCTAAAAGCGTGGGAGCGCTTAGGACGACAAAGGCAGATACGTTTGGTTCTTCATCGACTCTAAGCCCATGGTACTGGGTTGGTACGCAGTCTTCCCGTCCTCTCGCCTTTATGGGACTTCTGGTGGTGATACAGACAATTTATGACGTAAAAATAAAGATAATAGTATTTTTCACATACAATTCCTGCTTTAAATATCTTGTTGTGCTGTGATTTTCATACCTATAAATGTTTGCAAAAACACACGTTTTAGCTATTTTTAATTAAAAAATATATATATATTAGAGACACAAAAAAATTACTAAAACTGGTTTCCCGCCACGAAAAAGTTGTGTAAATGCAAGTTGTTAGCAGAATCACTATAAAAATTAATAGTTTTTGAGTAAACCTTTTTTACTCTCAAGCTCTGCTCACACAGGCTCAGACAGGCAGCAGTCGTAACAGGCAATTTCTGATGTCATGCATTACGCAAGGGACCATCACTAACTGCGTTATGAACGGACAGTTGTGTAGTTGGCCATGACGGCCAAGCGGAAAGGTCAAGTACAAGCACCCTGTCACGTATAGTCTGTTCGCGGTTCCTTCACACGTTTTGAATCAAACCTTTGAAAAATCACCCAATGTATAACGTGGTTAGTTATTTCCTACGTATGCTATGTATCACAAGCGTTGCGTTTTATACATATATTAATATAAAAATCTCATTTTTCATTAAATTGAAGTTTTACGTATATTTAATATATGAATTATAATATATATTATTTGTAATAAATACGAATAAAAACAGTATGAAAACATGTGTGTTGGTAGCGGCTAGCAATAAATTGTTCTCGTGCAAAATTTAATTACAGTTGAGTGCGCACGAATTCGGTGCGTTGTCCTTTGGTGTAATTTGCTNAAATTGTTCTCGTGCAAAATTTAATTACAGTTGAGTGCGCACGAATTCGGTGCGTTGTCCTTTGGTGTAATTTGCTAGACTTTGTTAAGCTTTGTTTGCACTAGAAGTAGAACTTAAGCAGGGCTTCAGAATAGTGAGAAGTAAGTGTGAATAGATTATAGCAACTTCGTTGTTCTCGCGAGCGAAACTCTCTCTCTCGCGTCTGTACACGAGCGATCAGCTGAAAGCCTGCGCAGTGGACGGGTACGCGTGCGTCCACCGCAGTTTCTCCTCTTCGTCCGTGCATTTACAAGCAGCTCTTCGCCGATAGAAACCAAATAATATTTTGATACGAAGCGCGCCATGGTAATCTGCCGACTGGAACGTACTCGTGAAGTGAGCTGATTCTAAAAGGGAAATGCAAATATTTTTGTTCCATTCCGCAGTGTTCTCGTTCTCTCCGGCAAGAGCTGGTCGTCCCAGATAACCGCGGTGCCCGACCCATCTTCTGCGACTAGTACCGGGGATTTCGGCAAACGGACTGACAGAGAATTAATAATGAAGAGAATGATATGTGCTTCACTTAACCTCCTTATCGCAATGTTGCAAGTTAAGAGTGCCACGTTTTTTACCTTCATCGTTATATTTTCGTATTAAAATGCTTCACAATTTACAAATGCCCTTGCGGGTTGAAGTAATTAATTTAAAGGACGCTGGTTAGTAAAAACCTT
>NQII01015758.1:0-15438 GCA_002778355.1 Clitarchus hookeri
TATTAAGGGTGGTATGCGACACTAAAAACAACAGTTTTGAATGTAATTGAGTTAAAAATATCAGGAACTACTAACGATTAAGAAATAAATTGGTGAACAGTGTTTTTTTAGAACGGATATCTTATACCTGTGAAAATGCGGTTAGTGACATAGGGGTTGCTACCCTCTTTGTGCACGAAAAATGTGAACAGTAAGCTGTATACAATTTGTTGATATGACATAAGAATCAGCACATCGTAATGAACAAAAAAGGTCGTCTTGTCGGAATACTTTCAGGGGAACCGTTTTCGTGAAACCCTTCCGATTTTGAACAGCTCCATAGTCACACAGCGAAGATGCATTGTGAATACGAAGGCCATCCTTTGACCTCAATGAATGTGAGGCCGAGACCTGTATCATCGCTGACAGATTGTCGTCAGTGTCGATTCTGCAATCAAGTTTTCATCTTCAGTCAAAATGCTCGGCAACATAAGTGAACCACTTGTATGAAGAATCGTTTTCGTATGAGGAAACATTACAATAGCCACATGCAGTTTGTGCAAGGCGAAACATTGAATAGCCACATCAAGAAACGCAAGGATTCGTCTTTTGAGGGCCAGTAAATGTTGCAGCTAATGCCTCTTGCTGCATCGATGGGTACTGATTCCACAGGCGATCATGATGAGACAGTTAGTGCTAAAGATAGAATGAGCGACCTACGTCGTGCAGTAGAGTCGGTTCGCGCGAAATACACACATGTAAGAATTTTGCGTGAAATCGATGAACTTCAATACAATCGGCCATCAGTTATATATGCTGATGATGACCATCGGACACCTTCTACAAAGAAAGTAAATTTAATACAGAATACTAAACTGGAGATGAAGATGTCCATGAAGACCGCATTAATGAAAATGAGCAGAAGACAGTGTTGATGCTGAAGACGATATGGATATTTTCTCGATGCTCAGACACACCCATCCACAAAATCTTCTACAACGAGTGGCATGAAGAAGACAGACAATGCTGGGAACACTGGCTACGTATTTCCCGAAGACCCACATGAACTTGTTGACAGACTCGGACATTTAATCGCTTTGCAACAAGGTAGATATTTCTCGCGAAATAACGGGATGCCTTCAATCAGTAGTGAACCGAAGATCAGGAACTATATCGCATGATGTGATGAACTGCTTTATTCTAAAATTGGAATGTGAGAAATAATAATTTTTTTTTTTTTAATTTCTGTGTTTTATCCTTTTTTCCCTCACAACTTTAAATATGTTATGTGAGTACTCGTTAACTAAAGGACAGATCTACATTCAGAATGCAAATGAATATATTAAACATAAAAAAGCATCGATAGTGGACTGCATACAAAATATCACTGCAGTTACTAAGTACAAATGTGTGTAGACAGTTGGTGAACGAATGTTGTTTTNTAAGTACAAATGTGTGTAGACAGTTGGTGAACGAATGTTGTTTTATATGTTTGGATGGGGGACAAACGACAAACCGATGAATTGATTATGAATTGATGGTTGATCGAAAGATTGATCCAAAAATGTATGGAAATATTGCGAGATTGATCAAAATATTATTGAAAAGATTGGAATATTGATGGAAAGATTGCGAGATTGATCAAAATATTTGGGGAAAGATGATGGAAAGATAGCGAAAGTGATCGAAAGTTTGATGGAAATATTGAAATATTGATGGAAATATTGCAAGTTCGGTTAAAAGATTGGAAGATTGATTGAAAGATTTTATATTGATGAAAATATTGCGATGTCTATCTAAATATTNAGTTCGGTTAAAAGATTGGAAGATTGATTGAAAGATTTTATATTGATGAAAATATTGCGATGTCTATCTAAATATTCATAGAAATATTGAAAAATTTATGAAAATCTTGCCAGAAAGAACGAAAGATTGATGGAAAGATTGAGATATTGATTGAAAGACTTATGTCAAGATTGTAAGATTGATGGAAAAATTGCGAGATTGATCGAAATATTAATAAAATGATAGGTGGAAAGATTGCGAGATTAGTTGAAAGATTGATGTACAAATTGTAAGCATGACCGAAAGGTTGCGAGGTTGATCGAAAAATTGATATAAATATTGGACGACTGGTGGAAATATTGCGAGATTGGTCGAGATGTTGAAAAAGAAGTTTGGAAGATTGGTGATAATATTGTGTGATAGTCGAATGACTGATATAGTTTGACGTGTAGTGCAAATAGGAAGTTAGAAGCNTAACTTATTCAATAAAATGGAAAACGTTGCTACGCATCCGTGCGTTACCTAGGTCTCGAACCCAGGACACGCTGCACCGCGAGGCTTGATTATAACTAACTATTAATTTAAAGCATTCTGTAATGAATATTTAAAAGAATATATATACATAATTTTTAAAGGGAAATTTATCCAGTGTTCGTTATGTGTAGATTTATATCTATAGCATGCTTATTTATAATTATTTAACTGCCTTACCAATGCTGATTTAAAGGCAATATATTTAATCAATTTCGTACTCGAAACCAGGAATCGATAATCGTTAGGAATCAAGTATCGATATTGGAATTGATAACTGGTATTGGAATAGAATATTTTGGGAATATCCCATCTCTCATATATACACATGTATTTTAAAAGTAATATATATTTTAGCAGAAACACTGACTGAAATTCTGGTGAAAAATATAAGGATGTAACGTAATTTTAAAAGTGTAACGTTTAAATTGGTATCAACTTAATTATTTCTGTATCACACACATTAGAATAAGAAATTTTGCAGTAGTAATAGTTGCGCTTATAACAATGTAACATTTTCGCTTTGTCGATACGTGTACACAGGTCAGTACGTCCATGACATACTTACAGAGTGTATGCCAGCTACGCATTAAACTAAGTCCTGAGGCCCGAACTTACACGGCTTTTTGACATTAGCCTGAAAGTGAGTGAGCGAGTGAAGAGATTTGGACAGCTCTTAACATTGAGATATTGAGAGCCGACGAAGGTGAACCTAGGTGAATATAGAGCAGTGCCGGAAAACAAGGGCGGGAAAAGGGAGATCCTCAAGAAAAGCGGCATCGTCCAGCACGATTCCAACGTGCGAAAATCCCGGAGCGACCCCGCCGGGAATCGAACCCGGTTCACCTAGTTAGGAGGCGAGCACTGAAAAAATTTTTTTTTTGGTAATCATAAAATGTTTTGTAAGTATTTACCTTGCCAAATGAATTTTGTTGTGACCACTCAATTATTTACTTGTCTCCACTAAACTTTTGTGGCCAGTACAAAATGATTTTGTAGTACCTACAAAATAATTTGGCAGGGTTACCTCCCTACAAAATATTTTTCTCTGTGAACAGTCTGACCACTGCACCACCGTCGCCCCTGTTTAATGATTAACTATTAATAAGTACAATAAAGTATCATTTTTAGTGTATGATCGTCACTTCCTAATGGATTAGGCAATACTGCCTGCTCCGGTCTGTCGGTCCGTACCTCTTTCTTGGTCGTCCCTTTAGAACAAAGGTGAAATCAACTGATCTACGTCTTCTGCATATTTCCCAAACATTTGCCTATATAACTGTCTGTCAAACGTTGAAAGGGGGACCCACGTGCTTGTTTTCCAAGAGACTAAACATTTTCGTAAGCAGTTTAATAACGTCTCAAAACACATATTTATGCAAGCGGTGTGCTAACCTTAGTATATGCCATGTGGTTTTGGCAGCCGTAGTGACAAACAAGCTGGTAAATGTTGAGACCTTGACGTTTGTAACTGCGCATTTGGCAAGAGCGCTCTACGTCATATCCTCTCTCAGGTCGTCCCATGCTTCTTTTATCATATGGCCAATATTATAAGACTAGCTTTGGACAGTGAAGTTGTTCCATACTCAGGTCACTTTGGTGCCATTTGCGGTCGAATGCTTGTTTTTGATCGCGCGTAGAAAATATATTTTATTATCCTAGGATTTGATCATTTCTTATTACGCCTAGATTTACTCTTATGCATCCTTTAACAACATGGAGAATCTTCATTTCACTGGCCTGAATTGTTCTCTCAGATATGATGATCAATGTTTCAATTCCGTAAAATATATGAATTATGGGCACAAATCATTAAAATTTCATTTGTTTTTTTCATCACTGCAGCGACGTCCAAAGTTTATTCACATTCATGAAAAGGCGTTATTTAATTTCCAGAAGTTTGGGATATCACATACAGAGTACTGAAAGTGAGTCATTTGTTCTAGTATAACGTTTTGTAAACACATTTTTTTTTGTGTCTTTGCCGCACATTTGTTTAAATTTTTAACATTTCGCAGATGAAGTTTCTCTCAAGGTTAATGAGCATGGTGAATGACTTGAATTGTGCTTTTTTCTTCCATTTTTAATGATGTAATTTAAACATAAATTAAATATATACATGCGGTAAAAATCTTGTTTTGCATTGAGTCTACGATGACGACGTTCATTTGTAGATGCGACTGGAAGGTAACACAATGAGCGGAAGGAACGTAAACCGGTCTATGGAAAGTGTTCAATTAAACATGGACTTGTAAACGCCGCAGTTGAACGAACACCTTGCGCCTGCAGTCGATGCAGGCGAAGGCGGCCAGAGGTGGTTCACACCGTATCGGGCGGCGAACTGGTTTCCAGCATAAATAAACGGATCAGCGAACTGAACTGAACCAGTTCTGTGTATATACGACAGAATTATCGCGAGAAGAACGAGTGCCTTGATCCCAGCCAGCGGCGAGTAAATCGTATCGGCCGAGAAGGTTAATGACTCCTCGGAGTCAACGGCGCGGCAGATTCAGATTCGTCTTGTGATCAGGACGAGGCGCCAAGGCAAATAAATACCATTCACACCCGAAGTCTTATCCTCAGCGTGAACTCAAAATACGTAAAAAATATATATATATATTTTTGCTTTCAGGTGCAAAACATGTCTAAAGTCACATATTATAGTATTAAAACCTTTATTTATACTAAAATTACGTAAATGCAAGAAAAGTGTTTGTACGAATAAATAAATTTCGTGTTGGTGGTACACCCAGGGTGAGGCGATTCTCTCCTAATGACGGACGTTCAAGCTGGGACCCGTAGCTGCCCGTCATCCCCGGACATGACATGAGACCCAATGATGGAGCGGAGCTGGAATGCAAGGGCAGAGGAACGGGAGCAACCCTAGAAAACCCGCCAACAAGCGTCATCGTCCAGCACAATTCCCACATGTGAAAATCCGGGCGTGAACCCGCCGGGGATCGAACCCAAATTTTCGTGGTGGGAGGCGAGCCCCCTGGCCACTAAGTCACCGTGGGTCCATTGCCTAGAGTGACTATGGGAAAGATACCAAAAAACAAAACACTTCACGCTGTTTTAAAATACACTCGATATAATCTGGGTGTGGAATATAGATACCAAAGAAAAACAAAATGTCCCAATGAACATATGTCATAGGTCGATAGTTTCCGACTTACAGATCTTCCGATGTTGTACTGAATGTATTCGTAATAGTCTTGCCAACACATTCCATCTATAATTGATGTAGCCGTGTTCGTGTACCAGCAGTAACAAAGCATCCTTCAAGAAGTGCTCAGAACGACCACCTTGTGCCTGAATACACGCCGGAACACGCAGAGTCATTGATAGGCTGGCACGTCCAAACACTCTCGGCGTCGTTTCTCAGTGAATATGTGGTGCGATATCATTGACAACCAACTCATTGGTCACGTTATTGTAGACAACCGTCTTAACTGAGAACGGTGCCCGTACTTCCTGCAGATTATGTTGCCAGGGTACTTTGTGCACATTCCATTTGCAAAAAGATCTGAAATGAATTTGCAACAGGATGGAGCCCCTGCACCTTCCAAACGACCAGTGTTACAGTCAGTACCTCTATGAAATCTGCCCTGGCCGTTGGATCGGTCGCGGCGGTAGAGTTGCTTGGCCACCACAGTCACCCGACCCTACTCTGCTAGATTATTTTTTTGTGTGGTTGGTTGAAGACCGATGTTCATAGGCAATTAGTGCAAACGAGGCAGATATTAATTAGCTCACATGTTAAATTTCCACAATGAAACCTAACACGAAACGATTTGTTCATTTTCCATCACCTTGCCCTTCCCATTTCTGTCAGTTTCACATGGCTGTATCTCGGACACATTTGCGAATAGAGCATTTTTTAATTGATGTTTTCTCTTCAGAATGGTCTATACTATCACCTCTTAACGTATGTCCGTTTTCCCCTGAAACATCCGGTATGTGTTTGTTAATTTTATCACTTCTCATTGCATTTTTGTTTCTCGTTCATATATTGTGTTCTTCGTTTTTTTTTTTGTTCCTTTTTTATAGTCGCTGTAGGTAATGGACGTACAATCATACTTCGAATTCAACACACAGTTTGTTCGCAAGAACTGCATAGCTCCACCACACGTATGGAGAGCTTATTTTTTGCCTAAGCCAGGTGTTGGTTCCTGAGACACTGTAGAGCCAAAAAAACTGGTATAGGCGTGCGTATGCAAATAACAGAGGTATGGAACCAATCAGAGTAAAGCGATGCGGTCGGCAGCTAGATCAATACTGCTGCTACAATGGCAGGTTATCAAGATTTAAGTGAGTTTGAAGATGGTGTTATAGTCGGCGCACGAGAGATGGGACATAGCATCTCCGAGGTAGCGATAACATTTGGATTTTCGCGTACGACCATTTCACGAATGTACCGTGAATAACGGGAATCCGGTATAACATCAAATCTTCGACATCGCTGCGGGCGGAAAAAGATCGTGAACGAACGGGACAAAACTACGACTGACGAGAATCATTAAACGTGACAGACGTGTAACCCTTTCTCAAACTGGTGCAGATTGGATTTGTGGACTGCCCTGCAGGATTCATGATGTGAATTGCCTCCTGCATACCTTCAGACATTAGTCGAGTCCATGCCACGTCGTCTTGCGGCACTTCTGCGTGATCGGGGGGCTCTACACGATATTAGGCAGCTGTATCAGTTTTTTTTTTTTAGCTCTTCNCGGGGGGCTCTACACGATATTAGGCAGCTGTATCAGTTTTTTTTTTTTAGCTCTTCAGTGTATATTTACCTAACCCATTTGCCTAAGTGGTTTTAACCCATTCCCAGGTCACAAGATCGTTGAAAGCATCATATTGAGCATGAACAGACGGTGCATATTCTGCACCGCAGTCATCGGTGTTCATATCCCTTAATGAGGACGGCATTTCTGTTAGCTCCCTTGCTCTGCTTGGAACCCACTTTATGGTCAAGGTCCCTTGCGTCCTTTTGATGCCTTTCTTTGCCTGTGTTGTTCACCATTTCCGTACTCTTACATCTCGACCATGTTCTGGTATGCTTAATACTCACTTGAAAGGCAGTTGCGCGACGATGTTAACACCTGTCGCGTCCTTAATATTTTGCACACCAGTGTATGTATGTGCTCCAGCAGATGTTAACTACATTAGCTTGTTATTGAAGTAACACAAACAAAAAGTCTGTATACGGTGTACTGCCGCTGATTTCCTTTCGTTTGGTGTTCAACGTGTTGAAAAAATGCATCCTTAACTTTCCTCCTTTGTCCACCGTATTGGAAAAGTGACGTCCAGTATTTAGTTTTGTGCAGTTTTCCTGTATTACGCGGGGAAGAAAAACATGCATCTCCGCGAAAAAAATTATGTACACGACAAATTAAATCACACTATTTTGGCACAGTTAAATCATTTCTCTACAGCTCACATTTCATCTGAATTTCACTTTAAGTAATAGCAAACATATTTCGATGTGCTTTTCTCCACTCGTCACGTTTATCAGAATAAAATTACAAGGCAGAGAAAAAGTAAATTTGATTAAATTTTGGACCACACGTTTCCACACATAATGATGCTTTGAAATTGTGGAGGAGTGGTGGTAATGGAAGGGGACGAGGAAAGAGCACATCACGATTACACTGATTTTTAATTTCCTTGCCTGAAATGACTAGCATGTGTTGTTACAACTTGCGTTATTCAAATAGCTAACACGGCTTCCATTTTCTTGTGTTTTATGTTATTTTGTGTTCAGCGGCTGTCATTGGTATTGGAGATGCAGTTCAACTCCCTCAAAAAGGGATTGTTCATACAAGGAAGCAGCAAGGCGATAAAGTATGAGAATTACTTTTAGTTGCGCCTGAATATCTAGTGTGATTTCATTTCTCAAGCGGTTAAGGGTAAACAAAACCTGTGATAATTAGTAGACACTTTAAAACGAAGTTAACAAAACCGAAGAAGTCATAGTTCAGATGCACTTTTTTTTTCATTTTAAGGAAAACTGTTTATTTTGTGCAAATGATATTTTACTTTATGGTGTAAAAAAGACCCATAGTTTCAGCCAGAACTATGTTCAGTTGTGCGATAGAATATTGAATTACTATGGTACATAATAATTCTCGGCTAAATTACTTTTCAAAAATGAAGTTTTGTATATTATCGTCCAGTCCACTGCAGGTTCTTAGCAGCAGAAATCATTCTGTTAAAGTTCCGAGTTGGACGAGTTACAACCCAGAAATACACAAGCTCTAAGAGCTCTGTTTTATATGGAATAACTAAGAATATTTAAAACATAAAAAATACGTCTTAAAAGTTTGTGAGTGGTTAGAAACAAATGAAGAATGAGTGCGCATTCGATTTCTGCATATAAAAATCAGCAAATATTTCCAGAAAGACCACACACATAATCCTACAAATGGATGCATCGAAAATAGTTACATCATTTTAGAGACAATATAACTTTATACAAATAAGCTATTAGAAACCTTCATGTATCTAAAAAATGCAACAAAAATAATAATAAATTATAAAATCAGAAGCAATTATAAAACTGGAAAATCAAAATATTAAAACATGCGTCTGGCTTTCAAATGAATAGATATGTGTATGCCGAGGTCTTAATACAGTGACACGGAAATGTGTGGATGAGTGTGCGTGTTATACCACGATAACAATTAAGTGCAGCCACCCAATATTCATCGACAGATTAACACGATTGCCAGATGACAGAGATAAGAGCGTCTCACCTCCGCCATGCTGTGAAGTCCTGATTACACGTTCATGCAACGAGTGAGTAGTACAACTGGCTATCATCTGGCCATCAAAGATGTAGTATAATTGTGTAATTCAACGAAAATAAAATATCGAGCACTGCTGAGAAGTATACGTCGCACTTTGTTTCGGCAGAATAATTACAAATGAAATGTATGTTGGGTCAACCTGCAGCATATTCTATAAAAATGAAAATATAAAATGCTTAGAGCCCTGAGTATTTCGCGGATTGACGTAGCAGCAGGCTAGGGTGTACAGTTCTCTACACACTCGAGGCACCATCGTTTACTTATTGGTTTCTGCGATCAAGTGAGGCCTTTGTACAGCGCTGTTCAACGCTCACTCGCACCACGGCTTCCTGCTTGTTACTGGCTCACAGTTAAACGGGGCGTGTACAAAACAACTGCTGTCCAATCGCAGTAACAGGAGAAAAGAACAAGTGTTTCAAGACTATCCTCGCCCCTGAATGAATTCACGAAATACTCGCCGCTATACGAATCCTGCACGTCCGTAAATTAGACAGTTTCATATTGCAAGACGCAGGAATCATGATCGTGCTCAGATGTAAAACAGCAAGATCGAATACAAGTTGTACACAATATTGGGTGCGATAAAGTGAAGTGCATAGAGTTTCTTATCTAGATCAAGCAGCTCTTCTTTGTGATATATCCATGTTGTACTGGTACAATAATGACTATATATATATATGTGTGTGTGTGTATAATACATCTATAATTTTGGTTTATATATATATATGTATACATACATACAAACTAGATTTTTCCCGTAACTTTGTCCGCATGGAATTCGTGTTTTCGTTACAATATTTTTAAAATGTCTGTAAAATGGAATGCATATCGTGAAATAGAAAGTTGAATGAAATGAAAGTCAAAAATTAGGGAATTGGGGCTGGTAAATTTGGAGTTGTTATTAGTAGAAACATGCGAAATTCGTGT
Source organism: Clitarchus hookeri (assembly GCA_002778355.1). Classification (NCBI taxonomy): domain Eukaryota; kingdom Metazoa; phylum Arthropoda; class Insecta; order Phasmatodea; family Phasmatidae; genus Clitarchus; species Clitarchus hookeri. The sequence continues at coordinate 10,035 of NQII01015758.1, forward strand.
TATTATTTGGCATCAGGCTGAACTTCACAGTATTGTATATACGGCTAAGGGCGTCTTTTTTCCGTTGGCTGCTGCACAGATGTGAAGTCACGCCCTTTCGGACTAAACTGCACGTGATTGGGACACACAATTGGGAAGTTTTCATATACTGGCACAGAGTTACCCAGGGCGTGTCAACTAAAGAATGGTCCAATGGAAAACCCATTGCAAAGGTACACATGTTTCAATTTTAACGTGTCCCCAAACTATTAAAGCTAATTTCGTAGGTCTCTAGTAATTATTAATCGGTCGTGTCAACATGTAATTCAGACTTTTGACAATACTTCTTTGCAAACAACGTTGTTTGCCATTTCAGAAGATGGCGCCAGAACAACCAGGCTGACGGGCGAGCTTACACGCGAGCACGCCACGTAAAATGGACCGAGGGAGAAACAGTCCTGCTCCAAGTCAACTACTGCCTATTTGAGAGTTCGCCCCCTGCGACTTATTTATCGTCATTGCAAAGCACACTTTGAGGGGAAACTGCAGTCTCCTGAATTTAAAAAGGGAATCAATTGCATACGTGGCACAAACACTATTTCTCCCTGAGCGGATCCAGTTAAAATAGTGGCCTCGAATACATTGCGATGTAGAACTTGGCTGGGCGTATTCTCTTCAAAAGCGTTCAGCACATTTTGAACGCAGAACAGCCAATATTTAGCACAGCGGGAATAAACAGCAGTTTGCGTACGTTACCGATGTTCAGTGACGCGATTTTACTCACTCGTTTCTTTGGTGCTGAAAGGGACTCGCCCATTCCTTTGAACATAACTCGTCCAAAACGTAATCCCGAACGTCCAAGACTCGTGATTGTCCACGGCGCAATTTTCACTAACTGGACAGAGTGAGGTTTGGTGTGTTCGAACGATAATATAAAATCCTTGGTTTCATCGTGCTCGTTCAATCAGAAAGACTATGCAATAGTTTACCCTAAAAGCAAATTAAACTATTGGGTAAATTAGAAACCCTAGGGTCAATACTGTTACGTATGAATTTATTGACGCCAGTCTGAATTTAAATCGGCGTATCTCGCAACATGTGCATGTTGCCGTGGATGTGTGCCACTGCACAAATAACACTAAGACATATATTTGACTATGTGTTTGACAGCAAAAGTTACAAAATTAGCACTTCTCCTTAAATTACATTAGCACAATTAATTAATTCCATTATAAAAATTATTTTAAAACTTGACAATTCTCTAGTATTACTAGAACACAGTATCGTATTATTAGCATCATCAGTAAGGTACTTTAATATTTAAAAACCGGTACACGTCTGAATTATTAGTACCACCAATTATTTGCGTTCTAAACGAGAATCACATTAAGAGCGTTAAAATTCTGATAATCTAGTTCCGTATATTACTGACCTTCTCAACAACAATTATTACAAAATAAAGAATGACAATTCTGAAAAAAAATTGGCCTCCAACCTTGGTTTTACAAACCACAATATTTGAAAATATTCTTTCCTGCATATTACTGTATGATTATTGTCACATCGATGACTAGAACGTAGTGCCCCATTTGATACACCATAGGCGGAAAGGAGGGGAACTTGTCGAGCTCAGTAAAGCCTCCATTTCTCTAAAAATACGTATTAAAATTTACATTAACAAATAGAAACACGGCAGAGGCAGTCACAACCCTTTTAATCCCACCGATTAAAAGATTTACAACCGGGCTACAATTAAAATATTCATACCGCCCATAAAACGTGAGAGTCGTAGAAGAACGTGAACATTAAAGATAAAAGAAAACCCACTTGCTTGGGTGGCCAAATATAACGATACACGACACGTTAAAAAAACGGGAAAATACAGACACAAGACGCCTCAGTTGGGCCGAAAAGTGATTTAGACGGGTAAACAAAACTACAATTTGGGGGGGGGAACTAGTGAAACCGCACACCCAAGACATAGACAACTACGCCACACATGATACGAAACATTAAAAACTGCCCAAATTAAATACGCTAACGACCTCCACTACTCACCGTTAGATGTGCCCCATCAAGCAGTTTCTCGCCCAAAAGACAGTATCAGGAAGTTAGCATAACGGCGGCTTATCCCTGCTGAACGAGAACGGCGTAGCTAATCCATAATGAAGTTCTTGATACAGAAGACACTTCGCAGGCGTCGGACGGGCGTAGAATAGAAGGAGCCCGGGATGTGCAACGACCTAAATAAACTGACATCCATATTAATGTGGCGCACGAAGGAGGAGAGGAATAGGAGGAGAGAGAGTTTGGGAAGGGGAAAAGGGAGGGGAACAGACTCTCAGAGAGTGCACCGCCGCGCCGAGCATGAATGCGAGGAAGACGTCTAAGCGCGACGATCGCTGGCGTCTCAGATGAGAAGCAGATGCTCAGGCAATATGCGGCGCCGTCTATTGCTGATGATCTTCCCAGCATCGGAATCAAGGGTTTGCAACAATCTACTTCTAAATTTGCATTTCTTAAACTTCACTAGTGACGCGCAGAAGCACAAGCAAATGTGATCTAATAATTTAACTGGTCCGTGGCCGGCAGTTCAGCGGTAGGAGAGCAGTCGAACTGGGCAGTTCACTCGTCCGCTGCTCACAGAAGTCCGGGCGGTATGAGCTTCTGAGTGTTAACCAGACGCAGTTTGAGCTATGCACCAAAGCGTTCTTATGACCGAGTTAGGCTGTACCATTTTCGAGTACTTGAACTAGCCTATAAATACCATTCATTCGTGTCCGCATTGAGAGCCGATGAGGGTGAAACGAGGTGAGAATGGAGCGGCGCCGAAATGCAAGGACTGTCGCCGTGTAGTGCTGAGAGCCCTCTATTTCGAAAATACATTTTTCCTGTTGGTTAAAATTAATTGTACCTAATTAAATGCTGAATACCCCGTTGCCAAATCTACTAAATGTGAAGTAGTGGTGAGGGGTGAGAAAAGGGTTTTTAAATAAATAGGAAAGCATTCTTGGAGCTGGTGTGCTTTGTTTTCACACTCTGGAGGTGTTCACAGTGGAAATAAGTATTATAATATTTGGGGTCTTTTAAAAGTAGTTGTAGATAAACGTAGAAGAAAGGTAGAAAAAATTTTGAGTGCTAGGCTTTGGTCAGGATGTTTTTAAATGTTTTTAAATTGAAGATTTGTAAAAAGTAAAGACAACTTAGAGCATGTAAATTTTGGGGATGGTATTTTGAAAATATACCAAAGTAATGTAATGCTGTGAGATCGTATAAATCATTTTAACATTTTTGTATCAATTTTGTTAACTTTTTAGTTCAATATTTTACCTAAATACTTAAATGTCGTCTTTATTTCGTAAAATATTATGAAATATTGTATTAAACATTTGGTATTAAAGAAGTTATAAAAAAATATTCAAGAAAAAGATTTCAAGTTTTGTAATTATGAAGTTTTTTTTAATTTCCCATAAAATGTTTTTAGTCACAACCATGCAAATATTACTGTTTGAAAGGTTTGAGAAAAACTGTCAGGGTGCCTTTGTGAGACGACATGACGCGGAGCAACATACAATGATCACCTTTCTGCCTTATACTGATGGGGTTTCTTCGGGGATGTTTCCCAAGTCTCCGGCCCACAGGGGGTAGAGGGCGTGTCAGTATATAATAATTGAATGCTATGTGAACCGGTATATTCCCACAGAATTAGGAACATACAAACAGAGTTTGGCAGACACAAAAAGAAATATCTTTTCGATTANTGAAGTAGTGGTGAGGGGTGAGAAAAGGGTTTTTAAATAAATAGGAAAGCATTCTTGGAGCTGGTGTGCTTTGTTCTCAGACTCTGAAGGTGTTCACAGTGGAAATAAGTATTATAATATTTGGGGTCTTTTAAAAGTAGTTGTAGATAAACGTAGAAGAAAGGTAGAAAAAATTTTGAGTGCTAGGCTTTGGTCAGGATGTTTTTAAATTGAAGATTTGTAAAAAGTAAAGACAACTTAGAGCATGTAAATTTTGGGGATGGTATTTTGAAAATATACCAAAGTAATGTAATTGAATGGGTGTGAACGGGTATGTTCCCACAGAATTAGGAACATACAAACAGAGTTTGGCAGACACTAAAAGAAAGATCTTTTCGAGTACAAACAGTGACTCGAACTTAAATGACAAACAAACAACACAATGATTATATTGATTATTTAAAATGTTCTTTTCTTCGCTAGCTCGGATTTAATTGCATTTGTTAGCTAACAGTTGAAACATCACTGGCAAATTTGACTTACGACAAAAATGGAGCATGGATGGAACACAAAAACAAAATTCTGGTTCTTGACCCCTTTTTAAAAAATGGAACTGCAAACATAGTCACGATTTTATTTTCTGCTGCGAAATTAAAGCATGTCGCAGGAGTCGTTACACGAATAATTAAAACAATAACTCTAGCTGCATAAACAGCCTGCATGGTGCACACAACACGCATAGCATAAGGAAGTATGTGTTTGAAACTGCAACCCACAGCGATTATCTGGCGTGACTCACTTGGCGTAATTTGCTTGGCTTAACTTTAAGATGTGCATCCCCGAGTATCTTACGCCAAGTTTTTAACGCTGGCCAATGAGAATGGGAAACGTCATAAAAACTGTTATAACCTAAATAGACAAATTATGCGTCTAGAAATTCCTGTGCTAGCAAAAATTATTTCCTGTTGGTTTGCTCTTTTCTGATTGGTCGGACAAGCATTATTATTATTTTTGGACGGACGGCTTAGCTTGTTATGCTGCGTAAGTAATGTTATTTACCCCAATTCAATAGTAGACGGGGCCCAAAAATACAAATGCACCCGTTGTTATCGCTTTATGCGGGGTTATAATGGATGAGAATGTTTTAACGTTTGAAATTTAATGAATTTTTACTATTGTTTGATTAGTCTGAATTATTATTATGAGCAATAATGTTAATTAGAGGTTAAACCGCAATGTTATTAAAGAAATTTTTATTCGAATGTGTCATTTTACTTTGAATGTTAAATACGTCATTTCTGTTGGTTTAAAACACGGAGTAATAGTTTTTATACGAAATACATATCAAGATAATGTTTATCTTTTTGAAAGGAGTTGGGTACAATTCGTTACGTTGCTACGGCAACCAGTAGCTGGCAATACTTATCCTAGCGCGCGCAACACAGTTTTTTTTTTTATTGTTAACTAAATGTTCACGTTTTTGGAGTATTACAGCCAAGAAGACGAGCCACATGGGATTTGTCGACGCAGAACCTGGGAGGCCAGATGTGGTCTCCCTGGTAGGAATTTGTTTGTGATTCTTAAATTATTTCACGCGTCCGGCATCGAACACAGGCCGCCTGGCGTGACAGAAGACATGCCGCGAGTTTTGACAGGAAGAGGGTCCGTACGGACCACAGCCGTGC
>NQII01015760.1:0-12025 GCA_002778355.1 Clitarchus hookeri
TATAGGGGTTTAAAATATAGCATTAAAGCATACATTTTTTTAGGTGTTTAGGTTGAAAAGGAAATGTATAATAAGGTAATATTAATTTAACCTTCTGCTTTGTCACAGTCTGCTAATGTGCAAAGTTCTAACTGTCTAAAAGTCAGTTATGTCGTCTCTCTCCCCTCCCAACCAAGTTTATAATCATTAGGAGAAGTTGTTTCTCCACCTTCTTCTTCTGTTCTGTTAGAACCTGTGTCACATAACTGTGAATTAAATTATGCTTCATGCAAACTACGCCGTAATGTGACAGAATCTTATATGATACTAATGCTCAAATTAACTACTAATTTAAATGTTCGTGTAAATGCGAAAATTTGTACAATATAATATTATGTTAAGTGTGATGTGTAATAATTAGACATATCGATAAAAAAATCAATAATTTAATAGTATTTGAATTTCAAATCAAAGTGGTATGTAAATGAGCAAACTATATAAGAAATAGACTTTAAAACTAATTAAAGGTTTTGGAGTCCTGTTTCAATTGCGTTTACACAATTATTATTTTTTTTTAGGTAGAAGACTAGTTCTACCTCAGGGTTTTATAATGGTTAAGTTCAGCATATCTTGTAATAATTTTGGCTGATATAATTTTCGATGCACTATAGAAACTGCAATAGTTATTTCCTGAGGCTTAGCAAAAACTGACCGTCCCGGCCAAATTCTACAACTGTAGATCAGTCGGCAATGTATCTCGCTCAATCAGGACAATTTCACATAATATTGTCAAGCTGTAGAAAAATGTCAAATTTCACTGTCGAAAACATTAATTTGTCGCCAGAAAAGTTGCTGAACCTCTCTTTACATATGATAGAGTATTGATTTTATTCCTTTCTCCACAATGCTTAGGTATTCTTTCATTTTTTTTAAATATTTTTTTTTTACAAATTAACGCAATTTAAGTGCTTGACGAGAAACATATTTCACACAGTATTAATTTAGTATTTATTAAAACTGACACAAGAAAGGCGATAAATCAAACAATTTAATACAGTTAAACAAACAAATGATTATAACTAATACTAACCATGTATATACTAATTAAGTGCTAGATAAATTAAGACCTTCCTTGTTTAGGAGATTGTCAAATTTCCACCTATGAGATTTAATTTTTAATTAACTTTTGAATGTATTTAGAATTATATTTCATTAAAATTAATGATCCTAAACAGTAACGTTAAACATATTGTAAACAACCTAAATTACAATTATTTATCGGGTTAAATAATCTTAAATTTCATATACGGTTTCGAGTCCGTTGAGTAACTTTAAAACAAAATTAATGCAGTGTTAGAGTTCTACAACGCTAGGAACGATCTTGAACTACAACATTTCAAAAACTAATTTATAAAAAGGTACCCAATCGTAACAGAGGGCTCTAAGAATGTTACATGTACGATTAGTGCCAATAAATTGCTAATAACTTCTTAAAGCTAACCTTAGGTGTAATACAAGTATTAGTGGTTTAACATAAATGGTAGTTGGAAATTAATAACATTATATTTTATCCTAACAAGAAAATTAATAAATATAAAATGTAATCTCGGCAACAAAGGCCTCTTTTGGTCTGTAATGGGCGTGTTCTTAGAAACCGATAGGGTGCGATAAATAACATTTATTTGAAACATAGACACCACTGATAAAATATGCTTTCTGCGCCCTTGACTTCAGGAGAAATGAAATGACATTGAGTCTAGTGTCTGCAGGGCAAATTACTTCAGGCACACTGACCCTAAGTCGACGTGAATATCAGGCGAAATAACTGCTGATTTATCTTCGTAAGTGTGACAGTTTCACTACTACTGTCGACGCCCTACCCAACTACGACAGTGAGTAAAATCTGACATCATTATACGTTTACAGGGCGAGAATGCAAGGAATAATCTCGCCGCAAGAGGGGTCTCCACAACACATTTCTGGTGACGCTTTGTAATGTAACGGATGATTTGTATCATTGAAAACAAATTTCTCATTTCAGAGGCAGACTGGAGGAGTAACGGCTTCGGTTAGAAGCCGCGGTGGGTTAAGACGACATGCAATTAACTACCAGGAGGTATGAAAATATGTAGTATCCCCGGAGAAAAAGTTCAATTTGAGACCTGAATAGTGCCTTTTTAAGTCTATTAAGGCATTAAGTTAGAGTTAAAACTTTAGCTTAATGTAACTTTTACTCATCACTTTACTTTCCTTCTTTGTATCCCTGTTATTCGATGGCTCTTAAGTAAGATTTTAACCTTTCATGTAAATTATGTCCTTTCTTACACGCTTGTATAAGGGGCCTCTGGCTGTGAGAGCATCGGTGGGATTTTTGACCTCTCTACCTTAGCCCTGCACGCCTTCGAAACACATGGAGTTTCGATTTCATGACATTCTGTCAACCTTAGTTCTCCGAACCTACAGATGAGAAAAAAAGTTGGATCTCTTCGTCCATTATGCTGACAGGTCTGTCATTATTTTCGTAGAAAGATTATTGGTTATAGTGCATGGCAACCGCGCAGTAACCGATTAATGGAATTAACCTCTGATAGTGTTTTTTTCTTGCTAATTGGATTGTAAGAATTGCATGGCTTGGAATGGTAAACTATTGTTCACATAAATACGCGACTTAAAATTATATTATATCTCTTGTGATCTAGTGTTAATGTTGCTGGATTATACATATTCAAGTAATACAATATATTTTATTTGATAAAAATACAGCGTGTCACCCAACTAAACGAAACCTAACATCCGCATTGTAGTTTGATCGCCTATTTTCAGAGTTCCAGTGAAATCTCACGTGCCGTTGTTGGGGGCATGCGCAGGAGAGGAAACGAAAGCTTGTACACGCCATCTGTAGCCTATGTTAATTTTATATAAATAAAAAACACTACTCAACATGTCTGCTGCTGTTAATTTGAGGTAATTCTAACGCTGCTGCAGTTCTGGTGTCTATAGCGTATTTGATATTATCACCGATACCAGGACGTATGCACGCTAACTTTGGCGAGTTTCATAGCGAGGCTGACTCGTCACTAATTTGGCAGCCAGGCCCATTCTTGTTGGCGAGTCTTGGCCTGAGCCCGGCCTTATGCATACAAGTTCATGACTGTAAAATAGAGGAGATAGGAAACCTGCTTCTATGACGTCTGGGCGGAAGGTTAGAAGTGGAAGACAGAAGATGAGCCCTCCGACATCGGAAGCTGTGTCTGCTCGCTTGCACCACCGGGTTTATACCGATCGTTTCTGCTTGCTGGCTGCCTGTAGTATTGTCGTGCATTTATGTGTGGGAATACTGCCGGTGGTCTCGACAATGAGCAAACTAGCTCTTTGTTTCATCGTCGCTGTCAAGGGCGCCCCTGCCCACAAGCCCCGCCGCCTCTCTTCTAGCTTTTCTAATTCACATTAAAAGAGCATGGTACTCCACACCCTCTGTTTCCCGTAGCATTTCAGAAACGCACGAACAAGTTTGAACTTCTTACCAGTCGGGAGGGGTTTTTACGGTACATATGCCAGTTATCCCCTTCCCCCTTCTTAGCTATAGCCATGGCTATAGGTACACTTAGGGAAGCAGTTTCTGGCCTCAATTGCAGCCATGGCTGCCTTAAACCCTCTCTGCCGCGATGCACTCATCCTTGCAGGAAATTCCCTCTCCTGTAGGCGTATGGGTCCTAGCCCTGAGACACAACTAAACTCCGGTCCCTACCTCGGACTTATACTTAATGCTTAGCAATAGGGCAGGTTAGGAAAATAAATAGCAGTTGTATTGAAAAAATAAAGTTTCCGTGATAGTCCCAATAAGGATTTGCCTCGATACTGATAGGATAATTTACAGAAGAAACACGGCGTTTCGGTACTTCATTTGTTCTATTTGCAGTAAGTCAGTTGTTCAATAACTGAAAATCAAAGTTCTTTAATATCTGCTATACGGGTGTTGTCCAACATATGAACGCCTTGATCGCTAACAATTTTCTTTATTACAATATACAGGAATTAGCTCCAATTTAGGACATCTATTTTAAGAATATACGGCACCTCAAGACAAACGAGTAAGGTTTGCTTTGTTTTATATTATACGAGCTGCTTGATAACCTAAAAGGCAGAGAAATATACAAATAAAAAATATGTTCAACAGAACTTTCTTTATAGAAAGCACAACGTCCTGCCTACAACATACATGGTCCTTAATGTCGTGATAAATTGAACGGGTGTGATGTAACTTCCTTCGTATTTTTTGCAGGACAGTTAATGCCATTAAGATTGAATAAAATTTAAGTTTTGTGCAAAACAAAAATATTTATGTGTTATATGACACTAACATTTTCTTTATAGATCAAGTTTGAGAAATTTAATTTTGACAGGTACGTGAATTTTAAAAAAAGATAGAAAAAGTACCAACTCCCTATCCTCAGTATAACCTTAGATGTCGAACACAGCTTAGTTAACATATTTTCATTTAGGTGCATACAAAAATGCATACATTTATGGAAGAGTATCAAAGATGTTATGGGAAATTAATGGTTAATGTGGCAGACTTGTGTGAGCGATGTGGACCTACATATAGATTATTTAGTGGGACTGAATGATCAGCTACGCTACAAACTCAACTAATATTTTCTTCTAAAGAGCTTGAAAATAAATATGTAGGTTAAAAAAAACGAACATAGGAATATAATTTGTTGTATTTTGTGTCCGTTGTTACAGACCGCGACTTCCCAAATTCTATAGCACGTTATTAAATCCTTTTTAGGAACAGAACAGCGAATTACAACAAGGCAGAGAATAAGATGAAGAAAAATATGCGATTGTCGCTTTATCAAAATATGACGCAAAATAAAAACACTTCACAGAAACTATGTTGGTTGTTCAAGCGTTTGCAAGACACGTGTAAAATAAACTATTGCTGTAGCATTTGCTGTCTAGAAGCCGTTCTTTGCAGTCCACAGAGATGACTGATTCCTGAAACACATCAAGTTTGGAAAAATTAGATGACCGTCTCAGTGGTGAGCTCTTAAACTCACGGTCGTGAATTCATGTCTCACTTTGGGTTCGCATGATATTGGGTTAAAATTCTCATTGAGTTTCATTTGTGTTTCAAATTGTTGCTTTATTTGTATATAAACATACCTACTTAACATGCCATGCACGAAAATTCGGGAGCAAAAGCTGCTAGCAGAACCTAGTTCTTGAGGACATTTATACTTTTACCAACTAAAGAACGTATGAGATAAACTGGCACGTGCGTTCTTTGTATGTTACTATGTCCCTATATTAAATACGTTANAGAACGTATGAGATAAACTGGCACGTGCGTTCTTTGTATGTTACTATGTCCCTATATTAAATACGTTAAAAAAATTAAAAATTCGCATAGTAGGTAGCGCATAACATCTTACTCTCACCAGGCGGTTTCAAATTCGGTTCTCTATACTTAAAGGGTTTTACTTTAACTTAGGTCTAAAATCTGCCTAAGTGATTAGCATAATTCATTCGTGCCTACAGGAATATCTATATAGACTATATCTTACTCTTCCAGATGGTCCGCTGACGATAGTTCTATCAGCGTGCTTGCAGTGCGACACCCGTGACACAAAGTTCTTAAGATTACAAAGGTGAAACATACGCTTATACCGCGAACTCCAGCCGCACACGCCAGCAAAATGGNGGGAGGGGTTTTTACGGTACATATGCCAGTTATCCCCTTCCCCCTTCTTAGCTATAGCCATGGCTATAGGTACACTTAGGGAAGCAGTTTCTGGCCTCAATTGCAGCCATGGCTGCCTTAAACCCTCTCTGCCGCGATGCACTCATCCTTGCAGGAAATTCCCTCTCCTGTAGGCGTATGGGTCCTAGCCCTGAGACACAACTAAACTCCGGTCCCTACCTCGGACTTATACTTAATGCTTAGCAATAGGGCAGGTTAGGAAAATAAATAGCAGTTGTATTGAAAAAATAAAGTTTCCGTGATAGTCCCAATAAGGATTTGCCTCGATACTGATAGGATAATTTACAGAAGAAACACGGCGTTTCGGTACTTCATTTGTTCTATTTGCAGTAAGTCAGTTGTTCAATAACTGAAAATCAAAGTTCTTTAATATCTGCTATACGGGTGTTGTCCAACATATGAACGCCTTGATCGCTAACAATTTTCTTTATTACAATATACAGGAATTAGCTCCAATTTAGGACATCTATTTTAAGAATATACGGCACCTCAAGACAAACGAGTAAGGTTTGCTTTGTTTTATATTATACGAGCTGCTTGATAACCTAAAAGGCAGAGAAATATACAAATAAAAAATATGTTCAACAGAACTTTCTTTATAGAAAGCACAACGTCCTGCCTACAACATACATGGTCCTTAATGTCGTGATAAATTGAACGGGTGTGATGTAACTTCCTTCGTATTTTTTGCAGGACAGTTAATGCCATTAAGATTGCATAAAATTTAAGTTTTGTGCAAAACAAAAATATTTATGTGTTATATGACACTAACATTTTCTTTCTAGATCAAGTTTGAGAAATTTAATTTTGACAGGTACGTGAATTTTAAAAAAAGATAGAAAAAATACCAACTCCCTATCCTCAGTATAACCTTAGATGTCGAACACAGCTTAGTTAACATATTTTCATTTAGGTGCATACAAAAATGCATACATTTATGGAAGAGTATCAAAGATGTTATGGGAAATTAATGGTTAATGTGGCAGACTTGTGTGAGCGATGTGGACCTACATATAGATTATTTAGTGGGACTGAATGATCAGCTACGCTACAAACTCAACTAATATTTTCTTCTAAAGAGCTTGAAAATAAATATGTAGGTTAAAAAAAACGAACATAGGAATATAATTTGTTGTATTTTGTGTCCGTTGTTACAGACCGCGACTTCCCAAATTCTATAGCACGTTATTAAATCCTTTTTAGGAACAGAATAGCGAATTACAACAAGGCAGAGAATAAGATGAAGAAAAATATGCGATTGTCGCTTTATCAAAATATGACGCAAAATAAAAACACTTCACAGAAACTATGTTGGTTGTTCAAGCGTTTGCAAGACACGTGTAAAATAAACTATTGCTGTAGCATTTGCTGTCTAGAAGCCGTTCTTTGCAGTCCACAGAGATGACTGATTCCTGAAACACATCAAGTTTGGAAAAATTAGATGACCGTCTCAGTGGTGAGCTCTTAAACTCACGGTCGTGAATTCATGTCTCACTTTGGGTTCGCATGATATTGGGTTAAAATTCTCATTGAGTTTCATTTGTGTTTCAAATTGTTGCTTTATTTGTATATAAACATACCTACTTAACATGCCATGCACGAAAATTCGGGAGCAAAAGCTGCTAGCAGAACCTAGTTCTTGAGGACATTTATACTTTTCCCAACTAAAGAACGTATGAGATAAACTGGCACGTGCGTTCTTTGTATGTTACTATGTCCCTATATTAAATACGTTAAAAAAATAAAAAATTCGCATAGTAGGTAGCGCATAACATCTTACTCTCACCAGGCGGTTTCGAATTCGGTTCACTATACTTAAAGGGTTTTACTTTAACTTAGGTCTAAAATCTGCCTAAGTGATTAGCATAATTCATTCGTGCCTACAGGAATATCTATATAGACTATATCTTACTCTTCCAGATGGTCCGCTGACGATATGTTCTATCAGCGTGCTTGCAGTGCGACACCCGTGTCACAAAGTTCTTAAGATTACAAAGGTGAAACATACGCTTATACCGCGAACTCCAGCCGCACACGCCAGCAAAATGGCGTCACTGGTCAGCAACATGCTGGAGCAGCGTTTGTCAATTAGCGCATGATAACCTACTCGCCCGCCGGCAGCCCAGCTAATAAGGGACTTGTCGCAGCAGCAGTAACTAATCAGAAGCAAGGCCCGTTTACAGAGCCTCGTGCAGTCAATCAAAGAATGGGTACGCACACACCAAAATAACCGCGACGCCATTTCGTCTCTGTGTACTTATCTACTCTGTGCCTGTGTCATAAGTGTACGGGGGGGAATACGAATGTGATAATGTTTCGCACAATTAATGCCTTGATTGAACATTCCTGCTTACATTGTTTATCCAAAAGAAATTATTTGCAAAAAAGTTAAATTCCCACGTTTTACTGAGAGCCTATAATTTAAACAATAAGTTGATATTTGGTTATTACAGAGACTTCCTATTCACCAGTCTACGTCACTGGTAGTAACGTGTCAACGCAACAGTTTCGCCACTTCATTAAATAATTATTAATTTAATCTAAGCTGTTCAATTAGGTTCAATTGTCTTGCAGTGGAGTTAAAGATTATCTTATAATAAAAACAAACCTTTAATATAGCTAAAAACAATAGATGGAAAGGATTTTTTTGTCTTACTAAGGGCAGTTAACTTTACTGGAGTCATATTTCGCTAAATATAGTCAGAATTTATTCTTATCTGTGTCACAACTTAAAAGAAAGATGGTGGATTTTAATCTACAGTTGTTTCCACTTTACGGTCCTATTAAACAGGGCGCGAATTCACTATTTCACTCAGAACAACAATTACTTAAAGCTTTATTCTTCCTTTTTAGTGAAAATTGGCGTAGGCCTAATTTTAAATATCAAAAACGGTATAAAGCCCTGATTACAAGATTTATAGTAATAAAGGCCTCAAAATTTATTCTCGAGTTAAAATAAAGACTAATATTAATTAAACCATAAAAAAATTATAATTTTTCCCTACATTACTGTATAACGTTAGAGAGAGCTTATTATGTAAATTAGTTCTTATATTTACATTATTTTGGATGTTAGTTCGCAATAAACCTCTGATTTTAGTGCATGAAGCTGAACATTCAAATAATGCAACTATTATGCAGTGTGGAGCTGTAAAACCAATTCTTTATTTATTCATGAAATCATAAGTAAAATAAATAATTTACGTGTTTCATACAAGTTACTTAAATCAAGTTTATTTATTTGTTTTTAGCATGTAAAAAAATTGTCAACATTTGATACACACTTGTAAGTGACGTCATGTCAGTTATGTAAACCTGTACTTGATGAACGTCTATTATCGTATGTAAATTATTTATACCTCAATGTTATAACACTTGATGCACTTCGATATTTTGTATCGTTACTCGTTGTGGTCCATGTTAGGTATATTTTCAAGGGTTTAATGGACTGTGAAATATGCCGAAGTCGAAAACAGAGCAAAATGAATTTAATATTTCACTAGTTCAGGTAGAAAAATTGTTCGAACGGTCTTCAATCAGTTTTAGGGCACAATGTTTCATAGTTCAGAATACGGATGTCTTAATAGAATAAAAAAATCTACACGACGTTATTAGTAGCAGAAAAATATAATTTCTAGATGTAAAAAAACACGCGAAGGCGTCAGTACATAACAAGCCTAAGCGAAAAAAGTGCTGGTATTAGGCATTTCAACACTGGAATCTTTGTTTTTTTATGATTCCGATTTGTGGTAGGCAAATTATGGTGAAAATTATTGCACACCTATGACGTATATTTTATATGGACATGACAATTACACAGCGGTTAACTCAAGCCTCATGCCCGATGGTTTTATAATTTATACCCATGAATTTAAGCCTACACGTCCGTCGACAGGAGGTGCTAGGCATGACTGGATCTGGGAGACACACACAAGATATTACAAAAATTTGAAAAAATAAAATGTAAACCATTGGTATTACTGAAGATAACTCCACTTTCACTTCAACAGTTTTAGTCGCCGCTACATGTATACCCATATGCATGTCTGTGCCCATAAAAATACTTCAAACAGAACTTCTTAATACACATCAATTAGCGAAAGATAGGCGCCCGCAAAATTTCCGCAACAGAACCCGCCTCGTAACTACCAGTATTATCTGACCAGAGGAATGAAAATGATGCCAACGATGACATCTGTGAGTTTATCTAATATATTTCCGTCTTGGGCATCAATTTTTTCAGACACGTCGCAAAAATACATTCTTTAAACTAGTCACATTGTTATTTTGTAGGAAGTTAAGGAAAAATTAGTCCAAACCACTCAGTCAAAATTATTTTCTTGCTATGTTATAATAGTTTGCATTTCTTCAGCCGAGTTGAAGTGTTTCCGTTCTGCATCATCTCTCATTCACATGAGTTTAGTACGGTGAAAAAAAAAAATCTGTGAAAATACGCATTATTTTTCAGTCAGGTACACTGGCTCGTGTTTCATCCACTTCTTAACTGACGTGATATATTAGCTTCTTCAGATTCGGTTCGTAGAGATATAATGTAAAGGTGTCTGTGCGATGTTATAGGAATATTCCAAAGTTGTGTATTTTTTAGGATTTTCATTGGCGTCTACAGTACCTCTGTCTTCCCCCAAACGGACTCGCAGAATGTGAAACGCCGATCTGCGTGTTAGTGCGAACAGATGTTAAATCCCTACGGTATTTGTTAACTTTTCTCACTTTTTAAACGCCAAATTGACGTTGCTATTTTAAAAGAGGGGCGTCGCGACTGAGATGTTGATACAAGATAGATGTCATTGAAACCAATGAGTCTTGAGATAAAGCTATCATTGTTCGAGATAACAAAGCTTTCAGTATTTGATTGATTTTTTTAAAACCATTTAGCACCTTTTACCAGTAACGCAACTAGAAATTGATATGGTCTTATGTAAGTCTAAGAAAATTCTTTATAAGTTATGATTTTACTAACAAGAAAATCTGCTCTCAAGACCTTTATGGTAAGAGCCACCCAAATCTCTTCAGTCACTCACTGACAAGAAACAGGATGTTTTACTTTAAACACTTGATTAAAAATATAGTAATTGCTATTTTGTATCGTAGCACTCTGTCGCATAGAAAAATTATGGCTCATTCTGGAGCCACCAAGTGTTCAAAGAAAATCTAGGGGAAGTATCCTTACATAAAATAAAAATATTACATATTGTGAATGCTGGTATGTCACGTAATCAAAAAGGTATTTGGACAAATTAAATTCTACTGGAAAATGTTCTGCATAGCAAAATTGGCGTTATCTCAAGATTGTTTATTGACATATGCCAGACAAGTCTATTTTAGTAAAGCGAAATACGTAACTGAACGATTGGAGAACGCGGAAATATGAAGGTTGATTTGCAGGTGAAGCAACACTAAGCTACGTTGTTTATGATAAGCAAAATTTATCTTCTATGTATCGCAGCATATCTTTTACTCATATATAGGTTATTCTGTTCAGTTAATGTGTAATTGCCGGAAAAGAACTTTGCCTTGACTGACCAATAAAGATAGCATATTCCTATAGTTTTCGGGGATGCTCTTTCGATTGAAATGAGTCTGGTGAGTGTGGTGTTAGCAGGATTAAAAGGGAACTAGTGGAAGTCTGAAGGCTTCAAATGACTCTTTAGCAGCTACGAGGAGTGAAAAGGTGAGAACTCGCTTATGGGTACACGAAATACGAGGCAGTGATTAAGTTTCGATCTATTTAGGCATGTATTTTGAATATAGAGAAAAAGTACGATACATTTTGAAATGTTGCTACGGAGGAATTCTAACTTCCCGTCTGGACTAATGAGTACTAATTGGCGAAATGTTGTATTTCCAAAGGAACTGTTTGCTATTTGTTTATTTATAATTAGTCTGAAGTGGAGTGGAAAAAGTATAGCTTTGACTGATTTGTGCCTGGGAGATAGACTGTAAGATATTTCTGTAAATTTATAAAAAATTATTTCGAAAATAAAATTTTTTAACACTTTAAGGATCTTATGACAAATTTTACAGCACATCAGTGCGGAATGTGTAAAATGAAATTTGTATTTTAAGGTGTAAGTGCTATATATTTAATGCGTATTACAAACGTGGCGATAAATATGGTAGTCCATTCAATTTGCTTCTAACTTTTCTGAAGCCCTGCTAATGTTCTACATCCAGTATACTCAACGTGACCATTTTTTTCTTGTCAGAACGGAACACTAGTCAGTTTTTATTTGTAAGTAGGTAGATTGAAAAAAAAAA
>NQII01015761.1:5215-15564 GCA_002778355.1 Clitarchus hookeri
CCTCCATAACTTAATTTTCGGAGTCAATATTCAAAAACCAAGCTAGTCAAGGCATAGGAAACATTTTAACAGTTATCTCGAAATCCCACTTATTTTTCTTCCATGATTAGTTTCACATCTGTAACCGTAATAAAACATTACATAATTATTTAATAATGTCAATCCCGCATGGGAAAATACAGGTATAATTGAAACCCTACATTTTTCAAAAAATTCGTTAAGTAGTCCTCTATGTCATGTCGAGCTTTAATTTTTTATTTCTGGTCATACATTTTCATTACGAAGATTTGTGAGAAAATTCGAAGATGTAGTGGATACTACTCCCTTAAGGAAATTGCGCAGGAAAACCCTAAAAATTTTTACATTTTTCAACCATTTACACTTTTTCTTTTTGCAAACACTTGACGGGATAAAAGTAAAAAGTGGCGGTTGTAGGTAATTATTTTTCGCCTTTACTGGAGAAAACGTCGTATTCCCATAACGTTGATCTACTGAGATAACACGTATACGCGCAAACATTGATTTCACAGACAGTATTTTACTAGGGTGTTCTTTTAATTTTCTTCATCAGCAAGTATCTTGAGAGCTGTTTGTGAAAACTAGCGAAAGAAAAAAAAAAAATATATATATATATATATGTTGGTTAAACCGGTGTACATCCTGTTATGTTCGCTCGTCGGTAATGCATACATGGAACAAAATTTAACCAAACTTACGCCAAGGCTGCAGTGGATGCGTTATTTGACTACCCTACAAAATCACACTCGCTGAACTGTCGATTCTCCTATCGAGAGTGTTCGGACGTATAAGCGGTCGTGGGTTATATTTTGGCCGACTTCAATTGGGTGGTGTCGATTAAATATTATTCCATTCGTATTTAAGCCAATGGAGGTTAAATCCCGTAACATTTTCCTTCCCGATTTCTCCCACGTGGCTTCGTTTATCGAGCAGTTTAGCTTGCCAGCTTCCCACAAAGGCGGTGTCCTGGTTCTTTTTTCCGGAGGAGACTTCTCGAATGTGGGGAAACGAGGCGGACGTTGCCAGTGGCCGGTGGGTTTTTTCAAGACCCTCACATTTCCCCCACGTGCATTCTGTCTCACCTCACTTCACATCTGCGGACCCTAAAGACATGTTGCAAAGTACCTTACAAACTCTCAACTTAACGTATAATCGATTGACGGTTACTTTACACTTTTCTGAAGCCCTGCTAAAGTTCTACTTTCAGGATATTCCTCCGCCTCGTGCAAACTAAGCTTAACTAAGTCTAGAAATAAACACCAAAGGACTTCATACCGAATTCGTGCGACTCAGTTCTAATAATATTTTGCATGAGAACTATTTCGTAATAGGCGCTACCAACACACACGTTTTCTAACTGGTTTTTATTCATATTTATCATAAATGAAATATTATAATTATAAGTAAAATATAGGTTAACCTTCAATTTAACGAAAATTAATATACCTTTATGTTAAAAGAGGTAATAAAACATTTGTGATACATTGCATATTTAGGAAATACCTACACACTTCATACATGGGGTGATTTTTCAAGGGTTTGATTCAGAAAGTGTGAAGATACAGTGAATAGACTATATTTTCTAGCTTCTTAGTGGGTACATAGGTAGATGAGTACGTAGGTAGGGAGGGCTTAATATCTCATCGACAGCAAGGTCATTAGAGATCAAGCAAATCGCTAAGAAAAGCACGAACGGGGAAGGAATCGGCCCTGGCCCTAATGAAGGACCCATCCCCGCATTCACCTGAAGTATTTACGCGAAACCATAGCAAACCGAAATCAAGATGGTCGGACCAGGAATCGAGTCCGTGTCCTCCCGAATGTGAGTCCAGTAGCAGGATAGGAGTTAGTAGTTGAGAAAGTGGGATAAACGTGATGCTTGCCACGTCTACTTGCATGCGCAAACAATGTAAACTAAATATCAATTTTAACCTTGAGAGTTACAGCCAACGCGGCCAACTACATCCAGGAATAGAGCCGAAGGCTATTATTATTATTGACTGCCAGTGACAACTCTATCATCGCTATTACTTGACAGATTGCACTTAATTTATTTTTACTGTAATGTTTAGATGTGCGATTTTTTCTATTGCCAAATAATTTGCTTTAAAACAATAAATCATAGGTACCAGTCCCCGCCATCTTGTGTTTATACATTGTTCGCTGTTCTATTTGGTTTAAAGACATTTTTCGCACGACATCGCATAAATAACCTAGCTACATAAAAATTTAACCAGCTGGCTTTATCCTAACAGTCCTTGGCAAGTCGATTTTGATTCCTTGGTATTTCTGTTTCTCTAGTATCTCCGGGTGTAAATATAATGCATAGCGCGAGTGCCGAAATTTTGATTTTCCGTAAATTATATCTGATTTAATATTTTTACTACACTCTAAATGGTAATCAGTGAGTTCAATCAGTGGAATTATTTCACTGAATCTTCATTTGATGAGCTGTTATCTACTGGCGAATCTGTGGAATGTACTTAGGGTTTACTGTCAGGTCAGTTCAATTCACTAAGAAACAGGAGAAATCACTGTTTAATAAGTGAATACCAGCAAATAAACTGATCGGTAGAACTTTACGTATCTCAGTGGAGCTGTTTCAACAGGTCTGCATTCAAATTCGCTGATTAGAAGCAATTTTAACTGTTTATATTTTAGTGTATGATGTCCATGCGTAGTTTATCGGTACGTACAGTTAGGGCTTTTCAGCCTTTGTACTTTTGTATTTTTACTTTTGGCCACAAGGGCCATTCCGTCGCTACGACCACCCAATCGGTAGCGGAGAGGGATCACGCCGTCACCGCAGGTGTCCCAGCTTAGCACCTGAGTTGACCAGATCCAAGGTCCCAACCTGATTCACAAGTACAGCAAAGAGCACCCTACCACAAGGTTCTGAGACCCTCGTACTCAGACACCAAGCGTGTGGTCTGGCCAGGGTTCTGTCCATACCCCTAGTGTCTCTCCAGGACGCAACATGAGCTGGTTGCCGCTCACCGCCCGGTCTTTCTTTAAGAGAGCGAATCTCTCCAGACCTCCTACAGCATGCGGAGTTAACCACTACCAGCACAAGTCCAACCTCTAGTGATCGGGACACCTGACAGAACCTCTGGAGGGGTCAAACCGATCAGCCCGTGCTCCCACTTATTTTCCATGGCACTAGTGTGTTATCAATTATCAACCGCTTAACCTATGGCGAGTACCAGGTGAACAGAGGCAGCCCATTCCACCCGTTAGTGCTCCAAGGGGCACAGCCCAACTTTACGCAAACTCCGGATTTGGTTGAGGACACTTAAAAGACTCACCGGGAATAAGCCGTACACCCATTACAGGCCGGTAGCCCACCTAGCATCCTACCACCCAACCGCCCACCGGAAGGCAGAGGGTGAATAGCGACGAGCGTGGAGTGGGACACACCCCCGGACCCACCGTGGCACACAAGCCCGGGAAAAGCCGCCCTTGCTCTGAAATAGAAGATTTCCGTCCTTATCAAACTCCGTAGGTCTANCAGTGCCGCAGACACAATTCTCACCACCTGCATCTCGACTGGGAGACAATCATCCCCATTGCACGGAGATTCGTCTCGGCTGCGTTCGCACAGTACAGTCTTACCACAAATTGGCTGCACGCTGACGGCAATTATGCTCAGACCACCAGCGCGTGAGCTTCCAGGTAGGGACACTTCCGATAGCTCGTCACAGGACATCTGACCCTAATAAAATTATAAAGGGAATTTGTTATAACGAAGAACAGTTTTAAATTCTATATGTAATGTGCCGAAGTCAGTATCATACATCAATCAACATTTTCTCTGAACATATACAACAGCAAAATATTAGTTGCGACCATAGTCATAATCCCAGCGTGATTCGAATTTCTGGTTTAAACGGCTTTAAAACAGACGACACCAACACATACTTGAAGAAAAGATACTATCGTACACATCTCGGCAAGCGCTACTTTTGTGAAAGAACGTATTGACGAACGCCACCTGACGGCGTAAATTGTAACTATCTGTATCGATTGGGTTAGAGCATATAGTACACGTTCCTGTAATCGCGAAAGTGGTAAATTACTGACACTTCATGCAATTTATTTTCGAATTAGTCGAAGATACGGAATAAGTAACGTCCGGTTATAATCCATCCGGGATAATTCTTTCCACGCCAGGATACGGGAAAACCTGGACAACACACAACAGGTAGCAACCCTACTTACACGTAATATTTATTTGGCCATCATTGCATTTGACTGGGAAGTGTAGGCCTATATCCGATTTCTAATTTGACAATAAGTTTTGTCCCTACGCCAGAATTAAGCTCAGCTGGAAAGCCTTTGTCTAATTTCAAGTTTTTCATATGTTTCTGTCGCTATGCACCATTAATTTCTGTACGCTCAGCTGGGAGTCTAGCATCCAATTATAGGTTTAGCAACTGGCGGTTGTCAAAAGCAGGGATCAGTAATAACAGAACGTGTTTACACTCAAGCCCGTAGCTTTCCGTATTATTCTTTGAATTGTAATGGCAAATCATCGCACAATCATTTAGGCACGTCTTGGCGCATGGCTAAATACCATTCACTTACAAGACGGATATTTAACTAAAACAGCTGTCAGACTAGATTCCGACTGAAGTTTTTCATGGAATTCTAAAAACTTGCGTAGTTTATTTCTGTAATAATATTAAAAACTTATTATATTAAATAATTCCCCTGGACGTGGCAAGATGTTTGTAGCCAGTACTGAAACATTTTTAACTTAAAACTGCAACCACATAAAATTCTCCCGTGCGAGGATTTCGGGATCTACATATATGCAGCACGTCCCCAACGTCTGCTCGTTTTTCGCTCACTTCAGCATTTTGATACCTATTGAAACATTTAGAACTAAGTTTGGTGGGTATTCAAACTGTTACCAGGACGAACTTCTTAAGTTATTATATTTAAAATCCACCCAATCAAAGTTTTAGAAACCACGGCTTGTTAAAATAGCGTAACTTAATACAATATGTTTGCGGCATAACAAGTGAAGTAATTAATTAGAATAGAATACCCTTCAAAGAAATTAACATCGGCGATAGACTCCAATTAAAATAATTTGAATTATTATTGTATGACATCNGAATACCCTTCAAAGAAATTAACATCGGCGATAGACTCCAATTAAAATAATTTGAATTATTATTGTATGACATCTTAGGAGTTTGACCTTCGAGCGCTGTCTATAGCGTCGTATATCGTGTGCCCATTTTTCGAAGGTGACTTTGGGAATATAAATTTTGGGCCGATCGCCGAAACACTTAACACAATGGAAATAACAGTGCATGACAGATTCGTCAAAATCTTATGGAGATTCATCACGGCTGCCAAAATTGTACATATTGTAGACACTTGTAACTTACACAATAGGATGCGTCATATTTCACGCAGGAAAACTTCCTAATCCTATCAACTGAAAATCAATAAAAGATATTTATGAAAAAACAATCGTGCTTTTTTTTTATGCTTAGATTATTTTCATTTGTAATCGATATAACTGTTCTTCTCGGGTATAATCGGCAAATTTTTTTCCACAATTTCCTTTTCGATAATTTTTTTAATTTGGTTTATTAGCAACGCTGTTATAATGCAGTCTTAAAAAACAATCTATCTCACTTTATTCCCATTGTCATTGCTGAATTTTTTTTAGAAAAGTGATTATTACGAAGGCAATGCAAGCTCTACAGGAGTGTAATTAAAGGTGTGTAAAATGCAGAAGGACATGGTGTGAACCAAAAAAGTAGTGGATAAGAAAGAAACTGACGGCTACTGTAGGCCTATGTAGTGTTACTGTCATTGTTCGTGACATCTGCAGATGAATGCAGAGCCATTCGCAGTCCACCCCCGAGCACAAGTAGACATTTTCTGCGTGTGGTTAATCATCTTAAAATTAGCTCTCGTGTTGTACATCTCAAGCTGCGACGAGTTGTGTGAAAAGCAGCAAAATGAATCTTCGCCTTCAAAATTAACCCACGTCCACGTGAGATTTTAGCCCTCCCGATGCAATGCCTAAGCACCGCGTTGGGCACAATTCATTTGAAGGATTCAAACACTAAGGGAGGGAACACATTCTCAGACATACAAATCATGAGCTCTAGTAGCCCAAAGGAACCAAGGTGGCTGAGCGGTTTTCCTGCTCGCCTCCTACCAAGGTGATCCGTGTTCAATCCCCGGCCGGGTCACATCGGATTTCCGCATGTGGGAATCGTGCCGGACGATGCCGCTGGTCGGCGGGTTTTATCAGGGATCTCCCGTTTCACACGCCCTTGCATTCTGGCTCTGCTCCATACTCACCTTACTTCACCCTCATCGGCTCTCAGGATCTCGATGTTAAGAGCCATCCAAATCTCTCCACTCACCACTTTCGTACAGGCTACTTAATATAGCATAGGGATATGCAGCTCTTCTTTATATATATTATTACACCGTAAAATAATAGGGTCACCACTGTAAGCCCTACGAGGTAAGCCGACAAGAGGAACACTGCAAGTCAGTTCAACGCCTTGCGCTTAAAAGCGAAGAGACGTTTGATGCGCATACATGAGTCGCCCTTGGCGCTCCCACGCTTCTAGGCCGCGGATATGGAAAATGCCTACATAATATCTGGTCGTGCGATTGCGTGGCTGCCTCATACTTGGGAGGTCGTGGCTTCGATCCAGGCCCACTCCATAGGGGGTAGTTTATCTCTCGTGATTTTCCATTCCAGTTCCAGTCAAACACCAGCAAAGTTATTTATAGTAGTACACTATCCCCCAAACTAGAACTGTAGTAAGCTACTTTTCTTACAAATAAATTAAAAATTTTTATTACGTGGACTAATAGTTGACTCAATTGGTTAAACACTGGCTCTAACATCTGAGGTACCTAGTTCGATTCCAGCCCACAGCGAACTGAGAATTTTCGGACAGGGGGTTCTCATGTGGGGAGTGTGGCGAACTCTGTCATGGGGTAGATGTTTTCTCAGAGCTGTCCCGTTTCTTCCTCCGTATTCACTCCTCTGCTTCTGCACCCCATTTCGTCTCACCTCGGGCTGGCCGATCAGCGCATCCATACGTGATCCTGACTCAGGCAGGAACCTATGTGGATTTTCATTTTCATTGCTAGTTTTACGTGCGACGATAAGTCGCTCTGCAGCTGGCCCGCCGACCTCTCCCTCCTCGGTTACGATAAGGTTTCAATCTCAGGTCGAAACTACCTTTGAGTTTTCGTGTTTGGCCACCGAGCAATGTTTTCTCTCTCGGTAATTCCGTTCTTCGTGCGATTTATTCCAACGTCATTCAGTACATTCTTACATTCTTCTTAATTTTTTCGCATCGTGAAAATTTCACGGCAGCTCAACCAAATGCACCTTGCCATCTATAACTTTGGCCCACATTTACGCCCATCAGGTGAAGAATGGCTATACACGTGTATCAGGATTGAGAAGATGTCTAATTCAACTATTCTCAAAGAACTTCAAAATCATTCACTAGCTACTTTCCTCTAGGAGAAAGTCGATTGTGTTACGCACTCTCTGTAAGTTTCTTTGGCGTTACGCAAAAATACTCTACCGTCTGTTCGCGTTTTCTTCACACTTTTTGAATCAAACCTCTGAAAAATCACCCCAAGTATGACGTGTTTAGTTATTTCCTAAATATACAATGTATCACAAGAGTTTTATACCTCTGTTAACATAAAAATAACTTAGTTTTCGTTAAATTGAAGTTTATCCTATATTTTATTTATAAGCTATAATATTTCATTCTTAATTAGAATGAATAAAAACAGCGAGAAAACCTGTGTATTGGTAGCACCTCGTAAGAAATAGTTCTCATGCAAACTATTATTACAATTGAGTGCGCATGAACTCTGTGCGTTGTTCTGCGTTGTAATTTGTTAGACTTAATTAAGGTTTGGTTGTGTGAGGGGGAGGAATATCCTTGCAGTAGAACTTAAGCAGGGCTTCAGAAAAGTGTTAAGTGACCGTGAATGGAGTATACCTACCTAC
Organism: Clitarchus hookeri; assembly: GCA_002778355.1. NCBI lineage: Eukaryota > Metazoa > Arthropoda > Insecta > Phasmatodea > Phasmatidae > Clitarchus > Clitarchus hookeri. Next base: position 13,257 of record NQII01015761.1, read on the forward strand.
AAGACTCAAGGCAAGCATATAGATCACAGGAAAATAATGAAGCAGTTAATAAAATAAATCGTTTACGAGCAAAGCCCGTACGAATGGGTAAAAAAAAAATTGACCTAACGCTCGCAAGTTTTACGTGGACGTATAAACAGAAAGTCATAAATCAGAATAAAAGAGAACAGGAGAAAGGAGGTGGGCTGCCATATACGGCACAGTCTGATCGAGTACAGGTATGCGGGAGAAGAGTTTGTCTCACTCAGACTCGCAAGCCTCGAACCCGTTTCGCGTGAGACCTTTAATTTTTCGCTGGACATTTTTTGAAAAGAGAAGATGAGAGTCTGTTTGCAACGTGTTCGTGAGAGACGTAGTTTGTACTTAGTATTTGCTGCCAGCATGTATAATACTTTTTTTGATACTGCGTCCCCGACAAGTTTGTACCAGAGGTCCTGAGAGAAATATGATTTTGCTGAGCTAGTACCGCGGCAACCACTTTTAGAGCACGTCTCTCTTAAATATTTATCCTTTCTTCCAATAAAAACTAAGTTTGTATTAAATGTTAATATTATAATTTATTTATAGAATCCTTAGTTTGAAAACGTAACCAAGAGAAAATAAATTACTATCAAAAAGCAATGTGTTTTTAACTGCNTTTATAGAATCCTTAGTTTGAAAACGTAACCAAGAGAAAATAAATTACTATCAAAAAGCAATGTGTTTTTAACTGCTGCCAATGTAGAAAAAAAACCTAGGTATTGTTACAAGTTGCGTAGTGTCGCGTGAAAAAGGGGGGCTACAAAAATAGCTTTGCCCCAGACCCCAAAAATACCCTGAGCGGGCCTGTGAATTGGCGGAAGCAGACGCACGCGTGGCTATGTAGGTCCCTGTGCTCCGGTCTCTGTAGGCAGATCCCACGCTGGGCGGCATGCCGCTAAAGAAGCCGGGTTCACGAGATCCCCCGAAGGGAAGGGAATGCGTGGGCGTGTCGCGAGGGCCCCCATTGTGCATTGTTTATTGTATTGCCCGCCGATGGTTATCTGCAGGAGACCGCCGGGCCGCCTGCGGACCCCCCATCCCCCCTCCTTCCCAGAAACAATCGTCCAAACCTAACCACATGGACGTAGTACTTCAATCGCGTCCCCAACGTCCGACTGCCCAAACGATATATCGATAATCGATAGTCGTCAGTGTCGTTGAACCGGCCATTCTGATGCCTGCTTCAGGTATACTTTTTTTATTGTTGTTTTCTAGGCCGAGAGGTTAATGTTGGGTCCTATGACATATTATATATGCTAACTTATGGCTTATCTGAGATTACAAGCCAGACCTCGGCCTTGAAGGCCACATTCTCGATAATAGCATCGTGATAAGAGATTAGGAAAGGGTTTTACAGTTAAGTTACGAAAGGAGCCCTACCTTGGACGACGAAAGTGGCATTGTATGAATGTCATGCAGAAGGTGTCCGTGAACAGGGTGGAGGGTCACAAGAAAACGCGCACAGTTACTGAATATTTTTTTCCCTCTGCTGGGCTGGCTAGTTTGTGTCTGGGAAGTGAATGCCGAATATCACAGTTGATTCGCACTATGAATCAATTGCTGAAATATGTAGTCTAGCAAAGGAGAAACGCGAGGATCTTCATAACGTAAGTGTGTCTGATCTTNTGAATCAATTGCTGAAATATGTAGTCTAGCAAAGGAGAAACGCGAGGATCTTCATAACGTAAGTGTGTCTGATCTTCATTACTACTGTCAATTTCATCATTGGCTCCGCCGTACAATCTTTTGGGTTCTTTTTAAATTAAATACTAAAAATTTAGAAGGTTTAGCCAAGATGCTTGTCATGAATAGGTCCAGGAAGAAGTGTCTTTAATGTCGTGCGGCACTGCGTACATTTGTTGATTTAACGAAGTAAGTGTATCTAATCTGACGGTGACATGAATAATATCCTTATTATGACATCACCTNGAAGTGTCTTTAATGTCGTGCGGCACTGCGTACATTTGTTGATTTAACGAAGTAAGTGTATCTAATCTGACGGTGACATGAATAATATCCTTATTATAACATCACCTGAACTGTCAGAGTGCATACTTGAAAGAGACAAAAAAGAAACTGGTAACAGAAGATTAACGTGGCTGCTAGATGCTGGATGCAACAATAGCTGTAGTATGATGTGACGGGGGGGTTGGTGTGAGAACCCCAGAGCGATAGAAACATTGCGAGATGTACTATATGCAAGCATTAGAAACGACTTCTTCATGACAGAACAGGAAGGATGTTTATGAGAATCTGATGACTGAGCTGAAAATATTTCTCAGGAAGC